>LBFL01023149.1:795-14106 GCA_000988845.1 Hypochthonius rufulus
GCATAATATTGGACGTCTTAACATTTATGTAATTGAAATGAACAAAAACGACGATAATCAAATGGAAATTCTGAAACGATTAATTGTTAATGTGGATGATGCAATTTATTAATTATTTAAAACAAATGTTTGCATCGCGAAACCATTTTCAAACACTTAATTTCTCGTATTTGAAATGCACGTTTTTTGTCGCATTTCCTGTTCTGTCAAATCCTAAGTAATGTTTTATGTTCGGAAACGCATTGAGATTCGTATTATTTTATGCTGACCTTTACTTTGACCAAAAATATTGAAATGATTCGATATGTCCTCACTTAACGCGAACCTTAATATAGATCAATGAATACAGTTTCAATGAATGGCATCACAAATCACTCCTTTTACTTTCCATTTTATTGTACTCTTTAAATACCAATACGAAGAGTTTAACATACTTTTCTATGGTCTTCTTTTATCAATGCTTTAGCCTAAGCCTTTGGCCCAAAGGACAGGTGAGAGTATGCAAATGATGTTCTTTACTGGACTTTGGATTGTGTTGAGTTTTAACCCTTTAGCATTATAAAGTGACCATAGGCGGGGGAACCGTTCTATTCCCCGTCGGTGTGTACCCAATTGGGGTATATAATCACCCGGTGTTGGTTTATAGCATCCGACTCTTCCCTTAGTGATTCGGTCATCAGTGAAGTTTCACTTTTACTATTATTGTATGTTTTTTCCCAAAAGCAATACAAATAAGTAATACAATATCTATGAAAAAGGAACTCAAAGGGTTCGTTTTAAATGTCATTTACTTTTGTACCGTTTCTTTGTTATGTTCTCTTTTCCTTTCTTCACTTTTAGTTTTCAATTTTGGAATTGTCGTATTTATGTTCACTTTAGTGTAACAAATTCTTGTGCTTCATTATAACCAAAGTTAATGCATCACTGCGAATCGTAAATTGCGATTTAAGAGTGATTAACGAGAGAATGACAATGGAAATGTTTGCGATATTTATGAGTCATAAATTGTGACAAATTTGTGAGGATACAAAATTAAGAAAATTCTTAATGTATTTATTTATATGTAATTATTTCAATTACAAAAACTATTTATTTATGAACGGAAATACATTAATACTTATGTATATCCTTTACTTTCCGTTAAAAAAAATAGTTAATGACTGTGCGATTTACATTTTTATGCATCGTTTTAGTATTGTTTCTAATGTTAACTCATAGATTCGTCATTTATTTGTTTCTCCATTAATTTAGCGGAAATTTGAATTTAAACGTTTAAATTAGACTTTCGGTCCGCAGTATTTTAACACCCCCAATAGTATTGTCACATTTCTTTAATATGATTCATATTTAAGAAAATATTTACTAAAAACCGGTAAAAATCATGAACGCGTGTCAATGACAGATGCATAAGCACGTGCACACGCGCCAATGCCAATAAACTACCATTGTCATTATCAATATAAGCCACAGTCATATGTTTTTTAACGGACACGTAAGGAATGCAACACTCGGTTCATAATAAAAAGAAATAATGCACCTTTCGTAGAATCTCATGCCCTTACCCCTCACCTGTCCCTGTCCCACACCTTAACAGCCGTTGGAGCGCACATTCCCACATGCGTTAGAGTTGTATCGGACCATCGGTATTCTCAAAAAAATTCTCGTTGAATCGCGTGCTCAACAGTAGTATGGTGATGTATATAATAGAGACACGTAACCTATGGTTATAAAGACTGTTCTGTTCTCCTTTCTTAACGAAACCTCTCATATCGTGGGATCATCTTTTGCCCCTCAGAAAATGATTGCAACAGATGCATTCCATTCTCACAGGTGAGAGTGGATCAGGGAATGTGGCGCGTGAGAACGGAAGTGGAACGCGTGCCGCGTGCATAATATTACTATTTATCATACGTTTATATGATGGTTCATTTAAATAAATCTCTTTAGAGAATGCGTTTAATTATTTTGAATTAATGCAACAATTTATGGCATATTTGTTTATTGGTGTATTGTATTTGAATATATCGTTTGAGATTTCGATCAAAAAGTATCATTTTACAGGAAAATAAAACAAAATGTGAATTTATTGCTTCGAAAAACGGGTACGTTTAGTCTATAAACTATCGAATAACTGATCACTCAGAACGTACACCTTTTTGTATATTATATTTCTGGTGCATTATTCCTTCTAAAGGTGCAATAACTTACGGTTCACTTAATAATTTGGAAAGTTTTGTGTGTATTGAAACGATAGCCCCCTTTTGGCCCTCTCTCCTGTCTCTTTATTTCCAGTTTCGTGTGATAACCAAAAATGAATGACATTACTTCAGACTTATGGTGTTTTCTCTATCAAAAGAGTAGAAATTTGAAACCGCACAGAGCATTGTCCTCTGAGGCCATTTCTTTCATATATTGGACCTTAAATCTTAGAACTTTTGGAACATTTTGTGCCGATTTTCTTTAGAAATATCCTTAAAACATAATTTATTAAAAATTTAGTGATGCATAAACATTTTTCATTCTAAAAAAGAACGTCCAAAAGAGTTGTGCCCAAATTTGTTCCACACTAATGGTCATAGTCAATGACCTATGACCAAATACCGCTGACCACAGATTTATATATTGGTTTTTCAGACGCTAGAGTTGAGTTTCACGCGCTGTTTTGTTGTTATACCCTTTGAAATTTTGTTTGATATATACATATATACATAAACTTTCAAATGAATTGTAATTGAATCGCACAGTTAACTGAAGCGTTAATAATAACTCATTTTTGGCTTAAAATGCAAGAATTTTAAAGAAATATCAGTGAAAAGGAGAATAACATTTGTCAAACATTGGGTTTTACAATAGTTTAGTGCATTTTCCAATTTCAGCATAATTTAGGATTTAAAATTATTCCATTTTATGCTTTTCGAATACATAAGAGTAAAATATATTTAAAATCGTGACTTTTTTAGACTCTTCGACGGTGATCTTAACTCAGAAAACAAATATTTGAAAAATAAAAAAATTAATAATCGATGTGTTAATATATGTAATTTTTGTGCACGATTTGTACCCGAATGGGAACTAAAGTCACGATATTTAAGGCATTTTTCAGTGATGAGTAAAAAATTTGAAATATCTTAACTCAGATAGGAATGGAATTAATAATACTCAAGTATTTTCATTATACCACCTGTGGATGTCCCTACCGATAGTCATCGACTTAGCAATGAGTGGGGTGTGTCCGGTCACGATCGGCACTGCTTAATGCTACCGGTGAAAGTATTTTCGGTGCACAACTATTTGCTACTGTGGGTAATCATGTTACTGAACTCAGTTAAATTCATTAGACGCGTGTTTAGGCAAATCAATTAATTGTAACAAATATTATAATTTGGCATTCAAAACACATGTATTTTTGCATATTTTTTCTTTTGAAAATTGTTTATTTCTTATTTAATTAAAAAATGTAATGAAATGTTTTGGTTTTTCATAATTTTGCACAAATATTTTTTAATCACAATTTTCTAATGAAAAGCAATTTTGTAAATTATAAATTAATGAAATCGCTTCTTTTGTATGTGAACATTATTATCGCGATAATAATTTTTTCGGGAGTTTCAAAACGGTTCCTCTCTTTACCTGAAAATTACCCGCGAATGCCTTCACAGGGATATCGTTTGAAGGAACGTGGGAAAATGCCACTCCTAACAACTGATTATTACCATTACCATCGGCGAGTAAATATACACACCGAAAATATAGTCGCACATTGAATCTTAAGATATATTATTATTAAAGAGAATATATTTATATCCTCTATTAACAAAACTGCAGTATTATTGTTTACTGCAAATGTGCGACAATATAAAACAGACCCGGCCAGAGGGGGGTTAACCCCCTCCCTTCCCCAAGAAAATGCGAAAATTAAAAAATTGTTTAGGAAAAATGCATAGAAAAGTGCAAAGTTGACCCCCCATACCAAATTTTGGAAATTTTTCAAATTACCCCCCCTCGGGACCCGAAAAAATCTATAGTCTGGTCGGGTCTGATAAAGTCTCAGCGATTCTCATCATTATAGTGTTTTAAATTGAATTTCAGAAAATATTGCGACACGTGATAGTTTAAAGTATCATAAAATTTTCATTACCATAATATATTGCATAAAATAATAGATTTTTGAGTAAATAGACAATAAATTGTAATGTCGTTTTGTTGCATTGATATGTACCGACAATGACCTAACCACAGCCATGACCAAAACCACCATGTCCTTGGCACACATAATGGACTGATGAATGCATGGAATAATCGTATTTTAATGTATGTAATCCTCAGCGGAGACCTAAAATTGGTTTCCGTATCATCTCCAATTTCTGAATCTCTATTTGTGTGTCATATTTCAAAGTTTGGTTAATAGAGAGGGATTTAAGGGCATAATGATGCAATTGGAGATGATTATAATGAGATGAGTCTGGCGTTGCGGGAGACCATCGAAGCACCTGATGTGGGTTTTGGGAAAGCACATCAATGGGCACGCATTTACATCATACTGCTTCATTTACAATCATCATATTTAACATATAAAGTGAAAGTCCCTTCATTCTTAAGGAGTGTCTTAACTTTTCTCACACTTTTCTTTTATACCCGCGAACTGTTGATTCTCAACTATGGTGTGTTTCTATATGCGTACACATTTTGGCGCCTCTCAATTCTTAAAGACTATGCCTTTGAGCTATAAATTGAATTTTTTGTTTTTGTTACGTTAAGTATTATTACGATAAATGCTTATGAATCATAATTTATGAATCACTTTCGATTTTATGTTTTGATTAATATTCATATTGAATGGTGATTATCGTAACCTTTGAAATTATCGTACAGTACCGTACCTACTCACATACACCGACTTCGGAGTATAGTGAATTTTTCCGGTATAATTTTGTCGGTATAACTAAAGTTAATGCGTGAAAAATAAATATCACGTGAAAATACAGAGACTGAGCAAATGGTTCAATTTTAATATCATCATTTTTTAATTAATGTCAATATATAGAGATTTTAGAATTAAACAATTATTGTTTTAATTAAATTCATCAATTTTTAATCATTTTTATACTATAATGGTATTTATTAATTGATATATCGACAATATAATTGGAGTCATACAGTCAGTAGGTAATTATTAGCATTATGCAGAAAGTGGCAAAATTCACTAATACTGACACATGTTGATGTATGTGGGTATGTACGGTAAGTGAAGTGCATTCAATTCTTATGTATAATTTTAGAATTATTTGAAATATTTTTCTTATATAATAATATACATGCATAGGACGTGTATAAATTGGTTTACGTATCTTGAGGATCGGGAAATATTTTCTCACACGCGGCACGCGAATCTTTACTCACTTCCGTTCTCATGAAATACGGAATTTTCTTTTTAGCAAATCACTTTGAATCACAAGTGGCAACACATGCATTTTCATACCCCTCATGAATGTGCCACAACAAATGATAAGCGATACGTTTCCCAAAATATGATTCCTAAAATTTGGTTCCCACAGAGTGAAAGGCGCGTGCAAATCAACTATGGGAATGTGAGTTTTTTCGTCAGTTTCACCTTTACCTTTAGCAATGAAATAACATTCATAATAGAGTTTTACCTGTAAGTGAATTCAGGACTCATGAGACAGGTGAGGGATCCTTTAGAGGGGATTTGCGAATTCCGTTTGGGAAATCGGTTGACAATAGTTTTTGTAACACATGAACCGTTCACTTTTTTCCATAGATTTTTATTTAGAAAAAATGACACATTTAATTATACACAACTGATTTCATATTGATTCAGTAGCGTTTCAATTGTGAGTGTACTTTTACTTTACTAATTTTGGTTCTCTCTATTTCCGGTTAATCAATTAATATGATGAAAATATAATAATAATATATTTACACTTTTTAATTTGCATTTTTTCTGGTAAATTATTTTGATGAATGAACTCACTTCTAAAGCCTCTGAATAGTAATGGTAATGGTAATTTATATTCTTAATATTGAGTCGCCATAAGTACCCTCTTCTTTTTACAAAAACTATTCATAATGTGACATTTTTAGACATTTTACAAAAATTGTTTTTTATGCTTTTGAATAGGAATTTCAATTTAAGTAAAATCTAACAGAATATATATTTGGGTCATACTCTATTCATAACATGTAAGAGATTGCGAAATGAAAGAGATTTTTTGAACGCGGACAGACCAAAAATAAAGCATAAAAAGGCGAGTGACCTCTGTCCTGACCCCATACTCCTCATGTCCATTGAAAAAAGCTTTTAGAACCTCAAAAAATATGCATATACGATTAGAGGGGTTTCGGGAAATATGTCGTGCGGAGTAAACACACGCTTTTCATTATTTATGTTTTTTGTGTGCACCGCTCACATATACTGAAATTGTTGACAACAGACACAACTGACCATTCCAATGACCATTCATCGGTGATTATACCTAAAATGTAATGGCATTGAATTTGTGAAATGCATTATCGCGTGGATACACAAAAAACATATTTATGCATTTATGGCATAAGTTTCGGCATACACTACCTGTTGATGCACGTATTGAGAATGTCGTCGTAAATGTATCGCACCCTTTTCATTGTCATTCTCATGTTTTTTGCTAAATTCAACAAAAAAAAGGTTCAGTTTTGAAAAAACATCCGCGATTCTGTTTAATGTAATTTTAGTTACGAATTCCTTATGTTTTCTTTGAAGTACATTCATGCATTGTCAATAGCGTAACATAAAGTAATTGTGTAACATGATCTATGGACTTTCAGGGAAATTCTGTAATTTCGGGAAACATTTGGTCAGTTCTTAAGATGATTAACATGTATTAATATCGAACATGAACCGTCAGTTATCATCTGTTTTCGCTCATATTTCCGAATATATTTATTTAACACGTGTTTCAGGCTTTTCATTTGCTATTTTAGGGATTACATTCATTCTAATATTTTCACACACTCATACATACACATACATTCCTGTCATTCATAACCACATGACCATAAGAGGGGCGCAAATCTTAAGAAAGACCGTCAAAACCTTGAGTTTGCCTCTTAACCGACACTGCACTTTATGCGAGTGTGACTCTGTAATTAGCGTAAACAAATCACACTGTCCTTAAGAAGAAAGGAGCGAACCAAAAGGAGCTCATAAATACGCGATGCGATGCACGTGCAAATACAAAAACCAATTGTTGCTGAAGGGTATACCCAAAGCGGCCACAAATGTATGTAATGAGTTTTTACAGATATTGTGCCAATAATAAAACACTTAAACAGTTTTCTCGCAGTTAACCATTAGAGCGGTAAATCCTTTGAGTACAGCCGAAAATGCTTTTTTCAGCCAATTTAATGGTTTCTTTCAGTTCGTACATTTTGCTGTGTTAATTTGCATTTTGTGTAAATCCTGTTTTGCTTTAGTGTGTATCTTTGTTTTTGCCCAAAGAAATAAGTATTTTCCGCTTTTCTTATTTTTAAGAATATAAATGATGTTTTTGTTAGTCATTTCCGTGCACTTTTGCCTCTACTATTTGAGTATCCTTTCTGTTGACCCTTCAAATTCCTATTAAAATGTGATTGACTGTCTCAATTTAACACTCATCTAATTATGTAATATGAAATCCCGAAATTTTCTTATTTAAATGGAAGATAATGGGGAAAGTTTTGCATAAAAGTTAAGGTTTCAGCTATTATCTGTTATACTCATTTACGTAATAAATCCGAACGCTTTTCATTCGATTTATAAGATTTTTTGAATAAAACTAATTTATAATGCGCAATTTACATTTAAATGTTTCGGCATTACACATTCATATTTCAAATGTTTTTCATAATTAATTTTATTTATTTTCTCACAATTTAATTATTGATTTATTCACAAATTAATTACGATTTATTATTTATTTGCTGTTAATATTTACTAATATCATTTGTGTTGGAAATATTTTAATATTAACCATGGTTAACTACAGTTAACCTAACCGTGGTTAAGTTAAAGTTGATTTTTTGAATGTCCTGCGGTTAAAAAGTGGTTAATGGTTAAGGTTTTTATTTTGCGGTTAACCGAAAATTCATTTGTTTTTTTAACCTTTTAAAAAAATCCAATTTACATATCAGTATACGCGCGAAATAATGAAAATTTAATTATTAAAGAGGTTAAACTTTTCCAATTGTAAATGGTTAATTAACTATCGCAGAATAAATTTAGAGTCTAAAAATGTTAACAAAATAATTGCTGTAAAATCACCGTTCAATTTAAATAAAAGCACTTTTCAGTTAACCGTGGTTAATCATGGTTAACCGCATGTGATTAATTTATGGTTAAAGTTAAAAAATATTTAATGAGTACGGTGAATGGTTAATGAAATTTTGAAAATTCCCAACACTAAATGTCATACAAAACTGCATATGATATTCCAAATGATTTATGTTAGTCTTAGAATTTTGCATTTTAACCCATTAAATAAATGATTATTAAATAATGAATCATTTTGGCATTGAAAAATTCGCATCTTAAGTCATTCGTAATATTAAAATCATAAATGTAAACACATAATGTAATCCTCAGTTAAAGGGGTATTAATACTTTGAGTATCGTAATGATTGTTGTACCGTTTACCCTTCGAAATTGTTCATTCACAGTTAGCACAGGCGTGGCACACGATTCTGACAGAAAAGGGTTCGTGAAAAATGATAATATTCGCCTCTCAAATGATTATTTATTTCTCAAGCGTCACGTTTCATTCATGGGATGGTCACAAATTCATTGAATGACAATTTCCTCTGTCATTTTACTATTCGTATTCCTCCCTTAGCAATGACATTCTATTGACCCTTTCAGTAGAAATGCGTACCCTTTAAAAGAGCGATCCTAAAGTAAATCCCCTCAAATCTATTTGCATCTTAAGATTGCAATTTAAACCTAATAAATGGTCCATCGACTAAATTAATGCGTTCAAATGTGTGACAAAATGCATATCCTTTTCTCCTCTTTTAGTTGTTTTGTCGCTTCAACTTCTAAATCGTGTCGCATTACTTTTTCTTTAAACTGCCGAAAGAATTCCTTTTAAGTGTTCCTCTGCATCATCAATTTTGTGGCCGCGAAAATGTCCGTAAATGATTAAAATAATTCTGTTCTCACAAAATTTTCATGACTCATTTCATAAATACCCTTAAATTATATTGAAATTGGTAGTGTCACGTTACATTTGCGACAAATCGATTTTTTGTGGAAATGAACGGAATTCTTTTGAAAATCGTTTCCCGCGAATAGAAACATTTGCTTTTGGATATTATCGTGTGAATTTAGATAATGAAATATGCCCATTGTTTATACACAAATTTAGTAAATTAAATTTTAGGATTGAAAATCTTTAAGCGTATGGACTTTACATTTCATTGTGATTTTCCGAAACATGTCTTCGATGACCGTTCTTTTTATTGTGAATTCTTCAAATTGAATCTTTTCAAATACTTTTTGTTGAAAAATATTTTATTCCGGACTTTTCCTTTTAAAGATATTTTCGAAAAAAATTAATGAATCGGAACTAAAATTGATTCAATGAATGGTTTTTTAAATTTTTACATTTTCAAAATGATATTCTTAAACTGACAATAATTGTCACATATTTTTACGTTTCAAATGTGTTTCTTTATGCGTGTTGGACATTTGGTACCATACATTTGGTACCATACATTTGGTACCATTACGACCGTGGTCCTTAAGGACTCGGCGCACACACCTGGGCCCAGATATGGGCACTTATGATGGCACTGATGTCTTTTCTTTGGACATGGACATTACTTACAATACTTAAGATCAGCATTACATGTACTGAATGCTTTACTATCACCGTTTGTCAATTACACGAAAGAAAATTTTTGTCAATGAATTCGTGAATTACAATCAATAATTTATTGTCACATGTGTTTAGATAATCCTTTTTAATCCTCTCTAATCTTTTGCCAAAAAGTTTCCAATCAATAGACCCAAACAATTGGTTTTTGCACTTTTGTACTGTTATTTTCTTTTCTTTTCAATTTTAGAGGAAATATTTTCAGTAAACATTGGATTGAAGAGTTTAGAATATTTTGTGAAACTTTTCACCACTTTTGCAGTGATTCGGTTTCCTTTTTCTATCATTTTCTGTCATAATGTTTTGAATGTAATCCTTTGATATATGACAAAAAATATTCAAATCTTTGAATTATATAAAATGTCACGATTTTCCCGAAAAGTCACGGTTTCCCGAAAAGTCATTGAACTTTAAATTGAAGTAATTTTTTCATTTAATTCACTCAATAGTTAAATGATTATCTTTCCCATACTATTCATTGTTACGGTGCCATAAAAAATAATGTTCCATCTCCAGATGTGGTGTGTTACTGCATAAAACGCTTTACCGAAGCCATAAATATTTAAAATGAAAATGGTTAAATGCAAAAAAAGATTTAAAACTTTTCTTTTTATTCTCACCCTTATGATAACTCAACGTTAAAAAGTATATGTGTGCCTATATAAGTGCCGGAATTCGTCATGTCATTGTCAATATCATAAAATTCTTAGATATATGTATATTCAGTTCCGTTCTAAAAGGTATAACAATGGACAAAAGCAACAATTGATGCATATGAAAATATGTTAACCCCAAAAAATACTGTTATTCGATGCAATTTTAAACGCTTCAAAATATATTTATTCCTTTTCCTTTCGGTTTATTATTCTTTCCTAATGTGCTAACACGTGGTGAAATATATCCGCACGTGCTTTTATGTGTTATAACGATTATGACCGTCGGGAGGTGCGTGAAAAACCTAGAAATGGTTAATCTGTTTTTTAGGAATTTTCCTGTTAACGCATCGCAATAAATCCTTTCTTAAGGATAATAATGATGCGCTATAATCATAATCATAATCCATAACCATTATTAATAAATTGTGTTTTCTTTTTTCACTCACTTTTTATGATTTTTTTAAAACACACTGCACCAACACTTTAATAGTCTATGCCAAAAGGTTATAGGATTTTGTGCATTGTGTATGAGAAATGTGTTCCTTAAGGTGTGCCCATAGCCTTTCATCATCCCCTTCCCATTTCTTTTGACTCTTTCTTACGATTCTCTTAAAACGATGCCGAACAGTGTCTTACACATTCACCCACACGTGCTCTTTTCAGAACCCCGTTTGTGTGCACGTGCAGTGTGAGTCAATGCCAAACTCAGCCTTTACAATAATGCTTTATAATAACTTATTTGTCACGAATATGCAGTAATATAATTCAATATAATGTAATTCAATTAAATTAGTTTCTCCATTACATTTGACTTTTTACTTTCGTTATATCGGATCATTCACTAGCAATAGGAATAGTTTTATATTAAGTGGGGTTTGTGGTTACGGGACGTTTCGCCGAAACATGATGCATTTAAAAACATTTTTAGAAATAACATTATTTGCCGAACTTAAATTCTGGCATTTCTGTATATATATTTCTGTATATAATATTTTAACATTAAATGTTAAATTTTAAACTACACAATAATTATTATTGTTACACTATATACTGGGTATACCTGGTATATCTGGTATATCTAGCTATACTATTTCCATTTTTGCATACTGTTAAGAATATTTAATTATAATTTTAAATTCTATCGTTTTTATAATTGAATACACTTCTCGAATAGTATAACATGTCATAACTTATATATGTGAATGTGAGAAAAACCGGTTTAAAGTTGAAGCATGAATAAAGGAAAATTTTGTTTTAAGTAAAGTTTTTTATTACTTTAGTATTAATTAATATTAATTCTCTTATTAACTGTTATACTTTAAATTTTTAATTCAAAGATATGTTAAAAATTTAAAAAGTTATTTATTAGGGTTTTAGATATAGTATTACAATGATATTTTTAAAAAGTGTTTAACTGTCTTTGACATGTTCAAGAAGTGTGTCCAATTACATCATACGCTATTGCAATAAATTATTTATTTAGCGAATCTTGTTTCGGCGAAACGCGCTGTAACCACAGTTTTTATCTTTAGAGTATTATTAGAAATTAAATTCGCGTATAAACTGATTAATTAAACTTTTAAGATAAAAACATTTTTTATCGATTCAATGTTATCCTAAACCAATTAAACGCAGTGCATTGTAGTGACATCAGATAGTCTCATATGTTAAAAATTATCGGCAAAAGTGTGTGTATTTCTTAATTGTTAAATGATTACCATAGATTTCGCATTTTATTCCAAAATTTCCATAAAATTATGCACTCAAAAAGCAAAAATGCATTTTTATGCCGTTTTGCCTAAAACAATCAAATTCATAAATAAAATAATTTTTATAATTTTATTTATTCAGACTTAGGCAGGGGGTTAAGCCCCATACCCTTAAAAATTTTGCAAATAAAAAATTGCTTAAAAAATTTACAAAAAAAGTGCAAAGTTGACCACCACCCCCAGAAAATGAAAAATATACTAATTTACCTTAATTATTTAGTCTATTTTATTTTTATAAAAAATTAATACACATAAACCCCTCTAACATGCATATCACTCTATCGTAAACAAAAATTCCGTCGCAATATAATCACGTTAGAGGGGTTTAAGTGTATTTCGAATTTTTGGATTAAATTATACCATTTTATGGACTAAATTAAAAATTATGCATTTTTATGCACTATAAACATGGGTCCATTTTTCATGAAATGGTCAGATTCGGACACATCCGAAGTTTCATAATATCTCAAAGAACTAAAAACATGCATTTGCATAGAATGGGAAACTCTGATTACACACTTTAGGACACACTTTCTAATTATATTTTGAAAATTATTTACTTTTAAAATTGACTCTCAGACTCATATGTTTACAAAAGGATTGTCATTGTACATCTGTTCCTTACTTAATCCATTATAAGAGTGGTTTATTGGTTTATCGCCCAAATATTTTCAAATGATAGGGAAAGGGTCAATCACAACTGACCATGGCTATCTTTTCATACTGAAACACTTCACATTTGGAGGGAGAATACTGAAGTGTCCCTCTTTATGGTCATTCTTAATTTACATTCTTTTCAACTCTTTTCTTTGCTTTTTTTTCTATACCATTATCAGTAAGAGATTCGCTATACTTTTGAAAGAAAACTTTAAAAGTAAAAGTAAATGTAAAATATATATTTAGAAGAATCTTTGGTTTTCAGTGATCAGTGATCACCTGCCTTTTGTGTTTGAGTGAGCTATGGTTATAGAATTTGAG
>LBFL01023151.1:8562-19007 GCA_000988845.1 Hypochthonius rufulus
ATTGAAGCTAATTTAATTGGGTTGTATATTTATATAAAATCAGTTTATCTAATTAATAATTGTTTCGCTGTGCGTATAAATGTGCGAAGCAGCGGTATGCATTTGAAATTAAAATTGATTTGATCGGCAATTCTATGCATGCTTTTGTTTCTTAAGACAATAATAATTAATAGAAAGTTCCATAAAAAGTAACGCCTCAATTCGCGAAAAAGTAACTGAATATTTGCGATATTTACAAAACTTTTGATTTCATTAAACACGTGATTTCATAGACACTTACATTATAAGATATCCCATAATCGCTTAGTCTTTCTGTGGGCTCAGGTGACAATCACTTGAATCGGTGCCAATAAAGGAGTTAACACAAAAGTTTGAAAATTTTCCTTAAAAAAAGATTTCCTCATAAATAGTCATTCGATTTTCAAAGTAAATTTTTTATAATAATTATAATAATTAATTATTATGTCCAATTATTGTACTTTTGTAATTAATTAAACGTCACTCTAACATCATCATACTAATTTCTCAATAATTGAGTACTCTATACACGTGCATAACACGTGCATAATTAATTGATTCACATTAACACATAAAAAGTTCTTAATAATTAACATCATCGAAGGTTACTGATTGCTTAACACGCTCTGTAACGTAACGTAAAACCTCTCTATTGTAGAAACAAATTTTTCGATGCAATGTGTTTACGTTAAAGAAATTTAAATGAATTTATAATTAATGTCTTATAATAAAAGCACAACACACAGTGAAACACAGAAAATGATAAACTCAATAATGATAAAAGTATTATGATAATAATTAATTTAAAATAATTAATTAATTAATTATTTTAATTAATTATTTATTAATAATTTTATTACGAGAATTTCACTATAAATAACACCATTATTTGTCATTAATTTAGTAATTATATGGTTATTTGTCACGAGTGTATATATTTACATTAATTGCATTGTAATTTAAGATTTTTATTATTTATAAATTTATTTATAAATTTATTTATAAATGCGTTTATATCATTTCATGAAATTATTGCACATCAAACGACACGTGTTTTCGCATTAAATTAATGATACTAAAAATGTCATTGACTTTTGAATCATAAGATCAGTTCCACTGTAAACAGTCATAGTTTATTATGATTAAAGTTTGAGGATCAATGAAAGTAAAGGAATATTTTTCTTCTTTATATGTAATAAGAAAATAGGTCATTAATAATGATTCATTAGTATGGATCGGAATTTATAAAAAAAATTGTAAAATAAGTAAAAGAGAAAGTAATTAAAGATTAAGAAGAAAAATATTTGAGTACACTCAAAACTCATTTATTTTACACTTCGATTTTCATTTTTATTTTTTTTTACACAATTCAATTACCATATTTTGCAAAAGAAATTTGAAAGAATCATTTTTGATTTTTCTATTTTTCTTATGTTTTCGATTGACTCAGCGTTTCAAGAAAAACGAGAGTTAAGTGTACATATTTATCACAGAGATATTTATGCAATTCTGATCTTTAATCTTTATTAATGAATTATTTATAATGAATTTATCTGGAATTTGTACTTTTTATATATGTAACGACATAATGAATCATATTCCCCAAATAATTAAACATTTACTCATATTTAATTGGAAATATTTATTTTTTACACAAAAAATCATTCCCTTTTTGGGTCAATGAATCTAATGATTAATTAAAAATCAATGCATAAACAAATACCATACTCATCATGTCTTTTATAATATTTAAGATAAACACAGGAAATTCACTTTATTGTAAACACAGAACGGAAATGAAAAGATGTGATCTCTAAAATAAAAATATTTTTAAATATATTCACTTTATTTATATAACAATAATTATAATTATATCAATAAAATACTACAGATTAATAACATCATTTTAATTTTCATAAATAAATAATTATATTAAAATATATTAAAAATTGAAAAATATTTAATACTAATTAAAAGGAAGAAAATTAAAAATAATTTTGGTATTTAACCGTACACAAAAATTGTATATCAGAAAAATAGATTTACATTAAACAGATAAAAATAATTAATATTTACATAATATATTTAAGAACATTCTGATAAATTCATTTATCAGAGAATTATCAGTTTCATCAGAACGGAAACAAATATTAAATGATGAACATTATAATACCGCACTAAATCCACAAAATTCACGCTAAACTATTGTGGCACTATTATGGCAATTACATTGTTGTTGTAAAAATTTTATTATTAAGGGGAAAGAGTGGAGTTTTGAGGCAAATCTGTACTATTATTATAGTCAGTTTTATGGTTTATTACCATTGGTACCATTGTGGTTGAATTAATACCAATAAAATTTAGATCTGTTTCTGTTGTAATATCGGAAATATTTACGGTAAATTTAATAGTGGAATCATTATTAATAATTAAAGGCACAGATGTCGTGGTAATTCCAATTGTTATACCATTGTTGCTAAATGTACCATTAGCTGTAATAATTGCGTCATTTTCCTTAACAGTATCAGTAAAATTGAAATTATCTGTGAATGGAGCATTTGTAACTGTAGAAATTGTTGTATTAATAGTAGAATTATCAAGAAATGCAGTAAAAGATTCCATTGTTGCAGTAGTAGTTTGTGTTATAGTACTTTCCACAGTGAAACTTTCATTCCCAAGTGTTGTAGCATTTGTGCCCATAAAATCAAAACTTTTTGTTTGTAATAATACCTCTGTTGATGTGACATTTTCATTATTTGTTAAATTATATATCGAATCAGTAGTGACCATTGACCATTGTCCATTTTCATGTGTTGAATTATCGTAACCGTAAACTTTAGTAATATTATCAATAAATGTCATTTCAGTTGTATTAACCGTTGTATTAGTGTAAACAGAACCGTTAACAGAAACATGATCAAAGGGCATGACTCTATGTGATGGACATTTCTCTTGATATGTTTCCAGATATATAATAAATGCAACACTCAGTAAAATCCCCAAAATAGAAACAATAATAATACACCATATGATTAGTCGTGCCATACTCTGGCAACACTCGGATTTTTTCTTTGGCTCCACATGTTCCTCATGACCGGAAAATGCAATAGAATATCCTATGGGAGTACGATTATCGACATAATCTGAAGATGAGACAAATCGCCGATGAAACGATGGACCCATTACCATTGTATCATCCTCTGGTGAAACATCGTTATTCACGGGGCTATTAATGTTGTAGACCCATGAACTTGCGTTTGAATCGACTCCCCATGAACTATTAAAATTATGATTATTGTTCATTCCGTTTGATCCATGATAGTGAATCGGGTTATGTAATGGTTGCGGTGGTGATTCATCTTCAGTTGCTGATGGTAAAAATGCAGGATTAATGACACCATTAGTATTTTGGGGCTTTAATGATGGAACAATCGGTATTTCCTAAAATATATTTATTACTTTTATTATTAAAATAAACATTTATTATAATAATCAATGATTATAAATCATATTTATGATGATTATACTTACGATTGAATTCATTGGAATTTTCACTTTCTTTTTCATGATTTTCTTTTTTGTTTAATGAATTTTGAGGCGTAATAAATTAATTGGAATTTTAATACGTGTTTCTTATATAAATAAACTTATTGAATGACATTGAATTCTATGGAATTCTATGGAATCCAATGGAATCACCGGTAATACATACCAATAATAACTATAACTAAACTTACACTAAACTTACACTATACTTGCACTAAACTCGCACTAAACTCGCACTAAACTATTAGTTTCAAATAAATTTTTGTTGAACCATTGAATAGCATTTTTTGAAAAATTCATTTTTCACAAACAATAAAAATTATACCGCTCATTAATAGTTATTATTTGATTGTTAAATAAACAGGAAAAGTTTCGGCAATTGTCATATATAAAAGGCACACACACATACACAGGTTTACTAAACTGTTCATTAGCAACAATGCAATTGTAAATTCACGTGATAGATGCACATACAATTGGCACAATGACTCACCACATTGTAGTTGATCACCTCAAATACATAAGAATGTATATGATTAATAATATTTAATGTTAATACTGTTCATCGTTCAATTGAATTGAATAGGGAATTATAAAGTGAAAATGTTTTGCAATGCATTAATGCATTACACACAAACACTTTCGATTTAACACTAAAGTGAATGGCAAAAGAAAAAGAAAATATTATGTTTCATCATCATTACGTAGCATAATGATTATGATACTATTACATGTGTACGGTTAGAATAATATTCTATAACATACGATACTATAACTTTCACCATATTTAGCTTTGCACCTGTGTCTATATCTTGTTTATTCGTACACTAGTGATGTACAAAATGATGTAGAATATTACACCTAAACCTCCATAACGTGAACATATCGTCGCCACGACTGTCGGTATCTCACATGTGCTTCAATGTGAGAAAAACAGGTTTAGGCATACAGTGAAACGCACGCATTAAAAATATTAAATCTTAAATCTTATATTAAATTTATATTCACATTAAAAATTACAATTAAATGATTTATTAAATTTATTAAACATTTCCCATAGAATGATATGCTGATAATTTAATTGAAGATTCCCAGAAATTTGTTCACGTTATATATTTCTCGATATATGGAGTTTTCACGCTACAAAATTTTATTTTAAAGTTTATGCGTGATTTTATCAATCGGATGTTAGATATTTTGCATCAGTCTTAAAACACATTTTTGTTTAAATGTCAAATTAATGTTCTCTAAACACTTAACACATTAATATGAAATTCTATATTTAATTTCAAATTTTATCATTATACGATCAAAAAGTATATAATAACTTTCATTATGATTTGAAAAATTACGCCTTTAGATTGGATTAAATTCTACTGCAATAAAATCTCCATATTGTGAAAACCTCTATAGTGCATATAGACGCTTGCAACTAGATTTTATAGATATGCATAATAAAAAACCTCCATATTGTGAAAACTTCCATAAAATAAAAAAACTTTACACAAAAATATGAGCATATTATGGTAGTTTTACTGTATAAATAATATATTTGTGCATCACTAAAATGTACACCTCATTTAACATAACATTTACCTGAACCAATAAAATTGTACGGCATTTGTAAAGTTAATTGAAAATTATATTCACGAATCTATGGGGGATTATAAATGAATAAATATATTGCATCATTAAAGTCATGAAAAAAATATTATTTATAAAGAATTCAATGCTATCATCGTCATTATATATGTCATCATTAGCATCATCATCATAATCATTAACTGTTCAATTCAATACGTTAGTAAAGGTCAAGCAAATAATAAGGAAAGGAAAATGATTGAAAAGAAATTATTGACAAAAGGAAAATAATTTTATTTTCAGTGTTAAATTAATGAACATTTAAGTACTTCAAATAAATGTGATTTTAATTACATTTAAATACATATAAAATTCTCGAGTTCCATTTAATAGCATATTTTAAAGTGTATTCTGAAAATTTTATAAAACAAATACGGAAGTGATAAATGATTTAATAAATGATCGAATTCATGTCACAGAATAACCCTCATATTAACGATTTACAAAAGTCATTATACATTAATTATATAACATACATTTTATGTTATGTCACATAATAATTTACAATAAAATTTATTTTATAGATGTTTTCATTTGATTTTTTGCAGCATATATAAGAAGTTTTCAAACGCTATATATTATATAAGAATCATTAAAAGTATAAAAATGAGATATATATTTAGTCAAACACAATACACTTAACGTAAATTGTAATATAATACGTCATTAAAATGCTAATCATAAACATAAAATTATCATATATTTATGTATATCATGTTAGCATTTTACTATATTAAAATCCATTCAATATGCTTTGCAAAAATCATAAGATGAGCCCTCTATAGTTTTAAAATTGCAGAATTGTATTAATTTTTCTATTCAGTATTCCGAAGATCGCCACAATGATAATTAGGGTGTCCAACTATTATGGCTAAAATGGATCGGTATTAATTTAATTAATAATTTTACGGGAATAATAAAATTCATGAATCAATAATTTTTAAAATGCTTTTATAATTTTTTAGAATGTAATGTAGATAAGAAGGATTACAACATGTCTGGACCGTTGGTTTTTATTTAATTTTTGATGTTATTATATAAAATCGTTAAAATTTATATATTACAATACATATATCGTTATGTTAATTGATTATGTTGATTGTTTATCCTATGTTAATATTGTTATAAATATAATTTATTTAATAATTTATTTGAAAATTTTATTTATAATAAAATTTATGAATTTAATTCTAATTTTAGCATCAATTTCATTGAAAAGTTAAGTGATACTTTAATTTTTTTGTTATTTCAATATCATTGATAACATTTATTAAGTTAGTTAATTATTGTTAGTTTGTCATTGAATATTAATATACACATAAACCTTCGTAACTTGAACCCTCTATATCTTAAAATCTATTATAACTTGAACAAATATTTAAGATCAAAATCATATCTTATATCCCCCGCCCCTTAGAAACTTAGAGGTAAAATAGGCGTAACCTTGCATTTTTAAAATGAATATTGAATATAAATTTAACAAATTTAATAAATACACTTGATATTTAATATTGAGACACCCTATACATAAATTTAGTGTCAATGTTAAGATAGTAAAAGTTTAACACTGTTGACTATAATTTTACTAAAATCTACAAATAAATTATAGATGAATGAATGAATAGAATGTATGCTTATAATTTCTAATCGCATTTAGAATATTCATATAATATTCAAATGAAAGAAAAAATTAGAAATTTTGGCATTGAATATCATTTACAGAGTCAGGTTAAGTCATTTGACATTATTGATTATCATATGATAAATATAATTTTTTTAAATTCAATTTTCAATGTCAAGGAATATGCTATTTAATTTAAATACAAAAATGTTGTATAATAATATATTACGGCATTGAAAATTACTACCACTGAAGGGCATAGACGTGACATCACCAAATGACAATGTAATAATCGTAAATCAATATTTTCTCATTTTTGTATTAAATGAAAAATTGCATTTCTATTTAATGTTCATTTGTGTCTCTATCTTTTTGAATGGTATAAAATTTTAGGCCGTTTTAAACTCATTTACTCAGAGGAATCTTTTCTCATTTTCTATTGTTGAAACTCAAAAAAATATATATACACTATCATTGCCTTTTGATATAAATTATTCAATACAAATATAAATTCACATTATATTCACATTCCATTGACATTCCATTGACATTCTTTAACATATTCAATGAATTGAGATGATAATAGAACATCATTATCATTTATTTATAAAAGTTTTTGCTCTAAAAATGTATTAATATTGGAACGGTATTTGAGTATTTAAGGGTCATACTTATACACATAAACCCCTCTAACTTGAACCCTCTCTAGCGTGAATAACCTCCCTAACGTAAAATCCTATCATGAACAAAAAATTTCCACCACAAAATGATGACATTAGAGGGATTTAAGCGTATATTAAGAGTTTAAATTGTTATTTCAAAAATGGGAATTAAAGTTTTAA
The DNA here is from genome assembly GCA_000988845.1 of Hypochthonius rufulus. NCBI lineage: Eukaryota > Metazoa > Arthropoda > Arachnida > Sarcoptiformes > Hypochthoniidae > Hypochthonius > Hypochthonius rufulus. The sequence continues at coordinate 16,231 of LBFL01023151.1, forward strand.
CACAGAAATAGTCTATTTATGTGAATATTGTAAAACTTATGTAAAAATTTTATAAATTTAAAAATACCTGATCTTAGTATATACATACATGTATGTCTTAATATTATTTTTTTAAAATTATTTATTTAGTGGATAATTCAGGTAAAGGTCCCTCTGATGGTCGCACACAATAATTGATTAGATCTTCAATTTAATTCTCTTCTTTTATTTTATCATTGATTTACGTGTTATGAATAATTTCATAATATTAACGAATGGTGCCTCAAAAAGTATGTAAAACATAATTCCATAAATTATCGAGTAAAATAATACGGACCCCGAAGTAAATAACTATGAAAATTAAAAAATTAAACTCATTAATAACATAGATTGTAAATTACAAAATTCAAGGAAAAATTTATGTATCGTAAAAATAAAATAAAATGTTTAAATATAATTAATAATTAATTAATTAACACAAAATTAATTACTGCATTATAATGATCAACAGTATTGATATTTCTTAAGCTGAATGCGTAATAATGCATAAGAGGCAAATGAACCAAATAAATAGAGAATGTTAATCGTGAAAATGGTATTAATATTTTTGCTGATAATGTTCGGCATAAAATTCCTGAAATGATAAAAATGCAATTTTAATATTTAAATCACGTTTTTCAAATACAAAAAATTAACAATTCAAATATTTAAAAAATCAGTGTTAAATAAAAATTGCACCCCTATAGGGTGACCCCAGATGACCCGGTTTGGTCGGGATTATCCCGACTTGCAGCTCTTGTTTTGAGTCCCGATCAGATTAGGGTAAAATTGCCTTTTATCCCGACTTTCTAAATATAGCAGTTTTAATCAATAAAATGCTTTTTCTATCTCAACAAAATTATTTTCTATAATATTTAGTGCACCTTTATTCTAGCTCAGACCTGGCTAATGGGATAAGGTATGGATTATCCTTAACATACTCATTTTTTGGCTGCTGACCCCCATTCGATTTTTGCAAAAATTTCCTCCCCCACTTCAAAAAATTAAAATATCCCGGGTTTGAATAAATGTATCCCGACTTTTTACTACATTGAGCTGGTTACCCTATCTCCCTAAGAAATAAGAAATTTCTATTAGAAAGCCATAGGCGAAATTCATACCATAAACTCGAAAATTTTCCCATACTTGATAATAAAGTATTTATAAAAATTATACCAAAATGGTAATACGAATATATTTTAAGGTAATTTTGAATTGAATATGCTTTTAAAAAATTTAATTCATGAAATACAGCATAAGACTATTGTAAATACCGTTTTTATTATTTCGACATTCAATAAAAACCCAAATAATGCCGCCAATAAAAATAATTCGCTGCAATGACATGAAAATTGCCGGAAATAGAAGTAGAGAATCGGATGTTAAATCGGTTTGCATCATTGGATACGTTGAAAATAGTATGAGGATTAATCCCGAGGGAAGTAATATTTTTAATATCTATAGAATATTTTATTTTAAAAATATTTAAAAGTTTTTGTTTACGATAGAGAGAATTTCATGTTAGAGCAGTTGAAATTGCAAAGGTTTATATTATTCGGGTCAGAGAATTCGTTTACGTAAGAGGGATTATTTAGGTTTAAGAGGGTGTACGTTAAAGGGGTTTAGTATACGTATAATACTTTAATATACTTTTGGTAATTTAATTGGTTTCCTTTCAGCAAAATAAATTGCCAAATATATGCCGCTGAAGAATGACATTATGAAATTATATGTCCCATGATATATCAGGTCAATTTCCAGGTAAGGAATTGACAAATCTAATCTAAAATAATATTTTTTTTAAAAATATCATTACTTATTACTTATGCATTAAATAAATTTTTACAGAATTATTATGTTTCATTTTATTACCTCACGTCGTTTAATATCGATGCTATAGGTTTAGTAAAATGATAGGAAATTATGGGAATAATTATAGATAATATAATTCCAGAGATTATCATACATATATTTATAATTTTTGCTTTTATATGTTTAAGACAATACATTAATAAAAGAAAATACGAAATAATATGTAATTGAAAATCCATATTCAAATACCATGTTTGTCCCGCGCACTGAAATTAAACATATACAAATAGTTTAAATATAAAAATAATGCAAAAATTTTATTAAAAATTTTTAATTTAATGATTAATTAAAAATCATATTCGCATTTCCTTTTAATTATAAATTATTTTAAATAATTTTTATGAAAAATTTAAAATATAAAAATATTTTACAAAAATTAGACACATTCCTTCATAAGTCCTCTTTTTAGTTATTTTTGAAACATACCGTTTTGCTGCGCTTAACAGTGCATGCATTACTATAGTGAAGAGTCACAGTTTTTGAAAATTTTTATGAACAATACGGTCCATGCACCACGGGGGGTAATGGTGCATTTGAGACCCTTCGTTATAACGGTGCATAGCAGTACATAACGAGCATAACAGAGGTCAGTAGTGGAAAATCAAAGTAATTAAATGAATTTTTAAATTAAAATTAAGTATTGAAACTTAATATAAAATATAATGCATACGGTATATATCATAACCAATTGAGATGACCCGAGATTAATAATTCAATGAAATTTATCAAATATTTTAATAAAGGTTATGGTCGTACAGTTATTGCAAAAATACCGGGTTTGACCGATGAGTAAAAAAAGTATTACAATTTTGAATTATAATATTCTCTTATCAAATTTTAACATAAATTAAGAGAATATCTGAACATTTAAATATCTCAGAGTTTAA
>LBFL01023193.1:0-20580 GCA_000988845.1 Hypochthonius rufulus
TTAATATCGCCTCAAATCGGTTGTAAATAGTGGAATTAAGAGAATAATTAAGGGGCTAATTTTAAGTAAAGTATTTTCTCAGGTTTAGTCAATATGATTGTTAAAGTGGTATGAAATGTGTTCATTTATTTTAAAACAGAAAAATTAAGTTTTAATTTTAATTTTATTAATTTTAGCTGTTTTTGGGGCTTCTCGTGTGTGCCTCTGTTGCACAAGAATTGGATGATGTGCCATATGAGTCGGATGAACTCGATTCATCTGCGAGTGAACAGGATCTGGTCGTAGCTGAAAGTGGTGGTGTTGGTACAGGTGTAGGTGGTGGTGCTGCGGGTGGTGCCGCTTTCAAGAAGGGAGCAGCCGCTGGTTTTGCCGCTGGAGCCAAAGGTGGTGCCGCTGCTGGTGCTAAAGGAGCAAAGGCTGGAGGTTTCGCCGCCGGTGGTGCCGCTGGAGCTGCAGGATTCAAAAAGGGCGGTAAAGCGGGTGCTTTTGGTGCTGCTGGAGGAAAATTCGGTAAATTCGGCAAAAAGGGAGGGTTCGGAAAAGCATTTGCTGCGGGACATAACCACAAATTCGGCGCAGTTAAAACGTTCGGTCTGAGTCAAGGGTTCAAATTTGGCAAAGCCGGGGGTTTCGCTGCTGCGGGTGGTGCAGCGGGAGCTGCAGGAAAGAAGGGAGGTTTTGCCAAAGCAGCAGGTGCTGCAGGATTTAAAAAGGGTGGTAAAGCAGGAAAGAAAGGGTTCGCCGCCGCTGGTGGAGCTAAAGCTGGTGCTAAAGCCGCTGCTGGCGCTAAGACTGGATTTGCTAAGGGTGGTGCTGCCGGGGCTAAGGCTTTCGGTGGAAAAACAGCCGGTGCTGGATTCGGGGGGATCGGGAAATAACATATCAATTGAAACAATAATTAATGAATTTATTAATATTAGTATTTACATATTATTCTTTTGGATGCAATCATTTTATTTTTTTAAATCACCGAAAAATTTGTTTAAATTTTCATTTAATGACATTTTTATAATTTTTATTATTAATTAACTAAATTTATATATCTCATGTAATATAATATCCTATTTTATATAATTATTATTATTTGAATCAATAAACAGCAATATTTTGAGCATGAAATTCATTTCTCATTTCCACCAGAAACTGATTGAAAAACTCGGGGATTCTGATTTAACGAAATGCCAAAACCCTTTGGGAATAAATAGCATTTCACTCTCTCGAAGATGACACTCAACAAATTTTGCAGTATTAAATAATGGAAATTCTTTAGTATCGACATTTTCAATATCGACACGACTCGTGTTCGATAATAATTCACAATCATTTACATAAAGACATTCAATTGGAGTCGAATCACTATACAAACGTACATATTTCGTTCCCATCACCTGTGATAATAAATTGTCTTTCGGGTCATAATGCAGCGGCGAAACGGTACCCGAAGGACCGAACCATGCATTAATGTCGACATCACTGTCATTGTCGCAATCATAATCACGAGAAATGCAACAATAATCAGGTATTGAAAAGTCATTTCTCAATTCTTCGATATGATCGAACAGATTGTGTTGCGCCAAATAACCGATCGGAGAGGACTTTTCACTTAATACGTAACCATTAATAAACTCTTTTAATGTCATTAACTTCTGAGACCATTCCTCATCTGTGTATTTACTTCCGATTTCGATCGGAACCGTCCGATGCGCTGCGATATTCAATAGATAATCGTATGTCCATCTATGACCGGACATCGCAGGCCAAAAGGTCATTGCATCTTCAATAATGACCGGAATTTTTGGCACAAAAAATTCAGTATAAAATGTTTGTATATCAATACATTTAACACGACAAATGCTATCATCGGTATTATTAATTTTACGTTTTTTTACACGCGTATTATTTAATAACTCTTCACTTTTATCATTATTCGGTTCATCATTATCCATTAATACGATACGTTTATTAATTAATGACGCGATTTTCGGTAATAAATTATCTCCAATTTGTGGTGTCATTAATAATCCATAATCGAGTGTCTTTAAAGCCTTTAAAAGAGCATCGCGATTCTCATTCATTTTAATTATTAATAAACATTTCATTAGCGAATTGAATCCGTATAAATATCGCCATTCTTTAGGGACATCACTCCAATGACCACAATTCAATCGTTCCCATGATTTGTCTATAATCACCTCACATATGATTAGCATATCATTCAATTCATTTGCATGTGATAATGATGATGATGATACTAATGATGGTGATTTATGTTCAGTGATTAAATCACTAATAAATTGTATAACTGAAGAGTGTAAATTCATTAATGAATCTTCAATATCATTTGAGATTAATTTATTTGATAATTCAATTAAATTCGATGGTAAAATATTAAATATTCTCTTAATTAATTCATTATTATCATACTCCATTTGGACATAAACAAAATACACGTGCTTTTGTTATGATATAATTACGCAGACTCAGATTTTATTTAATGTCTCAATGTTTTGTGAAAAATTGTGCGTAATTTGTCATAAAATTATTATTTAATATGCTTATCAAACCAAAGAATTAATACGAATAAATTATTACAAATATAATAATAATAATAATATAATAATAGCAGTATATAGCTGCGGCAATAAACCTTTGCCTTTAACTCCTCCCATTTATTCCGTGACTCAATATATAAAATGGGCGGAGTGAAAGGGAAAAGGTTTATTGCAGCAGTTACAAATGATTTTATTTTTTTGCGCGAATTTTGGTTGTTCTATAGAATACCGGACTCACCGGACTCACCGGACTCACCGGACTCATCGGACTCACCGAACTGTTAGTACTGTAAAAGGAGGCGGTTACGTGATCGATATTAAAAATCTTCTGTGTACAGTAACTATTCGATTTTTTGAAACTGAAGGGACCGAACATTAAGAGAATCGAATATTCAAGAAAATTATTATTAAAACGATAATAAAATCATTTTTCTTAATTTATTATTAATAATTAATAGTTTTGAGTCATTTATAAATCATTATTAATAAAGAGCGGAAATATATTTATTTATTGCTACGGTCACCCTAATTGTGATAGTTTTTAGATAATTTTCTTATGCAAATGACTCATAAGTTGAAAAATAAATAGGGTGACCGTAGCTATAAATAAATATATTCCGCTCTTTAATTATCAATTATAATTATAATGTGAGAAAAATCATTAATTTACTTTTGCTCATTAATATTTTTTATATTTAAATTTTTTATAAAATTCTAATACACACGTGATACTTGTTATACTGTTGAGTGCAATGATATTGACGGGTTTCAATGATAAAGGTATTGTTGCGCGCCGCTAATATCATTGCACTGAATAGTATGCATTTTATGTGTAAAAACATACAAAATGCATATGCATTCCTTATGAAAAATGAGTACGTATTACACTGGAGATTTTTAATATCGCACACGGGTATGGGCGCCGCCATATGCATTTTGTATGTTGTAAGATAGCAAATGCATATGGCGGCGCCTATACTCGTGTGCGATATTAGAAATCTCCAGTGTAACTGAGCAAAAAATTCATAAAATCAAAACACTGTCAAATGAATAGGGAATTAAACCAATTATTTACTATCATAGACTTTTAAATTGATTTACGGTAATAAAAATATCGCGCGACACTTTTAGTGAAGTCACATAATATAAATATTTGATTTGCATCACACGGAACAATGCATTTAAAAAGTGAAACCTTTAGCTTTAACGATAGAGAGGTTTATGTGTATATTTTAATCTGATGTTTGTTAATTAACGTGAGGATTTTAAAATTTTATTGCAATAATCATGATCCTATGATATAAATGATCAACAATTTAATGATTATAAATTATAAGCTCTTAAAACAAAAATCTATTTTCAATAAACAATAAGTATCATAACCGCATTATACTAAAGTTACTGTATTTGCAGAAAAAATGTTAAATTTGTATGGCACTAAATTACTAAAAAATTATTCATTTACAATTAACACATTTACAATTTTCATATACTGAAGTATAATCCCAACCGATTGAAGAGCGATATCCATGATCATGCATTACTCTTTTTTAATTGAAAAGTGACGCTTTCAAATTATGCAGCGATTGATAAGTTAAAGCGTATATGAAATTAATAATTAATAATTCGATTCTCAATTTTAAAGCATCGCTTTTCATTTTGAAAGTTTTGCTCTTCAATTTGTTGAAGTTATATGATATATCATCAAATAATGTAAATAAATTTATCAAAATTCACAAATATCCGTTAATAATCAAAATCAATTGTATTGTTTGAATCAACATAATCATAATCATCATCAATTAGTGTTCTAAGACCGAATTGTTTAACCGGAGTCGTGAAATCGATGACACTACATGATGATGATGTTCTACCATCTGTAAAATCGAGAATTCTAAAAAATATACACTTTGTATATGAAAGTTTACGATAACTTTCAATTCAACACATACGCGTTTCCGCAGTGTGAACTTTCTTCAGAAACGAGAATCTCGTATTCTTCTGCAGCAAATTTATCCCAATCGGACATATGCATATCATCGTCCCGTGTCGATGCGAACGGATCGCGCTGTTCATGCTCTAAATACTTTTCCAAATTGAAAAACGTATCGAAAAAGATCGATATGAGTGAACATTTCTTAAGATCCGCTAATGATATTTTCCCAGACACACGCGGACGTATGAGATCCAACATCTGTTGGTACAATAACAACAATTAATAAGAACAATTAATAAGAATAATTAATAAATTATAATTAATAATTGTCTTTCTATTCTTTAAAATCTCTTTATCTTAAACATAAACAATAGGAAACTTATGTTTATTATAGAATTTCATGTTATTGAGGTTGAAATAGCAAACATTTATAATTCCTGAGGTAAAGGATTATTTATGTTACAGAGTTTGTTTAAATTAGAAAAAGTTTACGGTTAGAGGGGTTTATATTTACCTGACAGAGGCAATCTGAGAATGGTAATGGTTCAATTCCAAGTGCCTCCATACGTTTGATTTGTTCACGATAAAAGTATTCCATTTCAAAGTATGATAAACATCCATCACCATCAATGTCCATTGCCCTGAACCAATATTCAATTGACCGCGGATGACGTTTGTCTTCTTCTGCTAACAGAAACCATACAAATTCAGTGTAACTCATTCGTCCGCCGCGACACCGGGACACTGCACCACTCAAGAGACGATCGATCATTCGTGTAGAAATCGCTGAAAATATTAACCGATATAATTATTTATAATCAATCGAAAGATTATCTAATATCATACCACCATCATTATGTCTGCAGAGGTCAAATTTATTAATGAAGAGGTCATGATCCTTATCCAATTCCCAGAATTTGCAATAAATAACATAAAAATGTTCGTATGAGAAATATTCAGTGATTTGATTAATATCATCCTCTTCTTCGAGATGATGAAGTATCAGTAACAAATTACTCGCGCGTAACTCGGGTAAAGTGATTTTACCGGACCACGAACGGTTCACGTTATAATAAATCCGGGCGATTACTGTTGCGACATATCGTGAATGAAATTCAATAGCATCCCTAAGGAATGCTAATCCCGGATGAGTTTCAATCACGTCCTGAATGAGAGGAGCGAAATCCTCTGCGAGAAGATAATTCCTCTGTCCGTTGGTCAATATTGACATAAATCGTGATGCTTCATCATAGCACTGCCCTATTACACTGTCAATAGTTATAATAATGTTATTATTTTTAATTATTAAATCAATTAAATATATTAATTAACAAATTTTGTACCTTTTCCAATACTGACAAAATGTTTCACATTTAATAATTGCGTTTTTAACTTTATTATTCGTATCGTTTTTAAGGGAAGCATCAGATGCTTGTATTGCTCTAAAGAGTGGTTCTTTCCAATACTGTTAAAAATATAGTTATTTAAATTTCTTATACAACAATGGTAATACACATTAATTGCACGATGTAACTACTCACGAGTGGGAGTGCTGATAACCGGACAATTGTTGGAAATTCTTTACGAGTGACCATACGTCCCGGAAACCGATCGAAAGCACTTTTGATACGTGCGATTTGAGTGGCGATTTCTTGTGATGAGTATGGACGTCCGCGGGGGTAATAAAACCGTGGGATATCACCAAATGTTGCAATTCTCGATAATGGAAGATGACCACGATTTTGGGATGATGACAATGAATTTGATTGAACTGATCTCTGTTATTGCAAATATTATATAATATATATATGATTATATAATCATAATTAAATATTTTAATTATTAAAAGTATTATAATTACCGATTTACGATTGGTTTTTGATGAAAAATCAATTTCTGATATTTTATTAACGGCACTGTTCTGTTCTTCCGCTGATAGTTGATTAATATTACCACCAATTTTAGTATTGAGTCTTTCGGGAGGACACCGCTCAAACAGAAGTACTCTTTCAGCGACAGATCCTTTAGGGATGGGTTTAACCGAATGCTGTCCGAAGACCATTTTCCCCTTAACACACTTCGGTGACGGACGCGTTTGGACTTCCGGTTTCGGGGCGGGCATAGGTTTAGGTATGACAATGACACGCTTTGGTTTATCATTTTGAAGAATACTTTGAGTTAAGGCACTTTTATTATTATGAGAAACTGAAGTATCATCTTTACTGACGAACTTATCCTTGAAAAATGCAGTACCATTAGATGATGATTGAATCTTTTGTCGAAGTGCGAGAGCCTTTTCATCATCAGTCAGTTGAGAAAGCAATTGTTCGATTGGGGCTGATAATGGTCGTGGTCGAAGAGATGGTGGTTGAGGTACTTTTGGCATTATATTGTTCGATGTTAAAGAACTGTCTGTGGTAAACTCTTTTTCTGTTCCGGAATTAGCAGATGCTAATGATAGGGATGAACCGTTTTTATTGCTTTGTAAAAATGAAGGCGAAGATAATGAGGGGCTCTGCGATGTTCGGGGGGTATTTGCTTCGTCCGTACTTTTAGTGACAGTCGCATGTTCTTGAGGCGGCGGTGACGGGGAATTTCGATTCTCAATTAGTTGCTTATGTCGAGAGAGTGAAGATTTGGAGCTGAGCCCAAAAACCAATTTTTCACCATCATTATCAACTGTTGGAGTCGATTGCCTCGACTTTGGGACATCACTCTGCTCGAACCGAGACAATCGAGAATTGAAATAAGTCGATGATGCTGTTCGTGGCGCATTATCATATTTATTATCTTCTTGTATATCTTGGATCTGTGGCAGTGTTTTCTGTCGTACAACAATTACTCTCCGTGATGGGCTCTCGTCTCTAGCAGCACTGCCACTGGTTGATGGCGACGGTTTCGATTGTTGGACATTGGCATTGAGTTGTTTGTCATTTTTTGATTTATACAATTTACCTGATCTCTGATCCGTCTCCAGTTCGTTGTGTCCGATCAATATTTGTCTATTCTTCTGCTTACGTCGGTCTTCCTCTACGAAATTCCTTAAGAACCGTTCTAAGTCTTGAGGTTCTTCTTCGGCAGCCAACAACTCAATGGCGGCCTGAATTTTATCACGATAACTATCCTTTTTGGCCACACTTGCGGATTCCTCCCCTTTCAGGGCACTAATTATACAAAGCAATTGTCCGATGTCAACTGACGGTGGTGTTTCTAGAGGAGCACAAAGCCCAAAATGCACCGCGTGACACTCGTGATGGCCTAATCCAAGAGAAGGATCAGGAATACACGGTAAGTGGTCAATTGAGTGGACCGTTGAGGCACGGGATATATCTTCACACAAAGAGTGGTAAACCGTGACACGTGTGGCTAAACGTTTCACTTTCGGACGTGAGAGATCATCAATTGAAGTATATGATGATAAAGACGAACGCATTTAATTGGATGAGAGATTTTGGAATGATTATAACGCTTTTAAAAGTCTTAAGAAAGTCTTAAGAGAGTCTTTACTTATGTATTAAAGTTCTGGTGATGGTACAATTAAAACGCACTTTAGATATTTACGCGAATCAAATATATTCACATGGAATGGGAACACATAATAATAGAGATGAGCCAAACATTCAATGCCATGAACTTTGTGCTTCAATGATGCCGCTTATGTAAATGGACAATGAATTACCATCATTGGGATCGGCATAAAAGTGGTGTTCCAAATTATGGCTCCAAATTCTTGGAACACACACATATATATCGAAATAAAGAGGTGATATATAAATTTGCGGAGAAAAACGGAGTCAATTGGAAACTCTGGAGTTTTATATGTTGCAAATGCCGAAAGAGTGAGAATATTCTATGCATATTCACTAAGGAAGTGGTGCAGCAGCACATGCAAAGTCAGCATCTTCGGAATATAATGCTGAAAATAGCATCACGAGCCCCAACAATGTTGACTCAATGCCAAACACATCCCATTACTGAAGACGCATCGCATATTTAAATAGAATCAAAGAGAAAGATAAAAGCGAATGTTCGCGACAGTTAATGGTTTAAATTGCAAAATGTTGGCAGAGGAGACGCGTGTGTAACGAATGCCAAAAATAAATGATCCGCTATGATGAACCCACTATGGTAAAGATATCGCTGGAGAAACGATCTTCAGAATACACCTGTGATTATAGAGAATCGCATATGAGAAAGAGTTGTGTTGAACTTTTCATTAACTGAGTTTTGACAAAACTTTTTCCTTCATTTTGATAAACGAACGCATTCATAAATGAATAATCATCTGAATTGTGAGGCTTTAAAATAATAATTATGCTCTTATATTCTTGAGCATGTCTCATGTCTCTCTCTTTATATACCGTTTGAATAAATTCATGTTAAATTCATGTTAAATTAATCGACCCTAACATTAAATATCACGGAAAACTCCACCCTTATGATGATCGTAGTTTAATATTTGTTGATAACATTGACTGTGCAAATAATAATGCCGTACTTTTTAATTCGTATAAATAAATATGATAAAATGAGGACACAAATAGTGTAAAATTTACTATTCAAATAACATTATTACACAATAAATTCCATTTAACAATGCATAGCAATAAATGCATCAAATAACACAATGATAAATGTCATGTCAAACGCATCGATCCGATTGATAATTTACAATACGAACTCTTATCGTATCAGTCGATTCAATAACATTTAACAACACCATACATGCTGATCATAACAGAACAGGGAATTTGTTTATTTACTTAATCAATTGACACTTGATGCTGCACTTCCTACACTCACATACTCATTTTGGTGGGCTCAGAACATTGTAGGAGTGCACTTTACCATCTTTCATCTTTCATCTTTCAATACTATGCCTATCCATGGGTATAAAACTACTCTTTACTCTCCACTAACAGTACTGTTTCATGTCTCAGGGATGCCTGTCAATGACTTGGAATGAGCCGGCGATTAATGGCCCATCATAAATAACTATCTTTTAAGAGCAGCTAATCCTTGGAGTGACTTTTGCTGATCCCTCTTAGATTAGTCTGGAGTATTATACTCTTCATATACTCTTCATCATCACCTGAACCGATTGTAATCCACAAACGGCAACAATTGCCCGGGTATTTGTTGCTTCAACCCTAACATGTGAGATAATATAAGCTGATATTTATGAAAGCGTGAAGAGTCTGTATGTTTATTGTGGAGATAACGAAGTGCGTTACAATGGGTCGTGAAATTATTTCTATATTTAGAATTAGGAATGCATTTTAATGCAAAATAATAATCTTATGGTAAATTCAGTTTCAAGTGATGGATGATCATTTTTAAAGGACTTTTTTCATGTGTACGGTTCTATTGAATTTACATATTTTCAATTATTTATTTAATAGATCAATACATTTCATGCGTGTCGTAAATACATCTGTACAATTTACATGTACAATATAAAAGGCATAAAATTGTATATGTAAATTGTATACGTAAATTGTATACGTAAATTGTATACGTAAATTGTACATGTAAATTGTACTTTAGCATTTTGAATAAAGCAAAATTGGATTAAAGTACAGTACAGAAAGACCTTAACATTTGAAATTACGAATTATTATTGCATAACTTATTCATGAAAATAAATTTTTCAAAAAATATTGTGCCGCAAATAAAGAGAAAAATAAAAATTTTATAATTCGTGCATTATTATTATTATAAACACCATATGTGTTGTCTATAAATTTTCATGAGTTTGGCATTGTAAATTGCATTTATGGCATTCATAATCTAAGACATTATTAAATAAAAATAAATGAATAAAGCTATGCATGCATTGGAATATAATCCTTGAACATTACTGTAATGACTAAATTAGTAATTACTTCCTCTGTCTAAATTATAGGATTGTAATTGCATATGCTTATTTATGGTATTAAATGACACACAATAAAAAATTTGAATTATCATACCCCATGTTTACACTAATAAAATATAAGCCTAAAAAATTAACACTCAATTTTACTTGTATCATCAGTGGAAAGTTTCACTATTATTGTTCTGTACTTTAAACATATATTCGTTCACCATTAACGTAATGTCAGAAAAAATAATTCAACTTAATGATCGATGATTGAATATACACCCACAAATTATTAGATAATCTTATGTCATACTAAATATATGCAAATTCTTAGAATCGAATACGCCTCTCATTTGAACTTTCAACATCTAAACATTGTTGTTTAATCTATAACAAGAAAAATGCAATAAATAAACTGAGTTAATCTAAATTAATGGCAGTTAATTTAGGCAATAAAGTTATAGATTAGAATCTTTTCAAATAATTTATCTTTAAAATTATAGTGCTGAATACTTTAATTATCTTATTTAGAGGATTAATTAAAATGATAACCTAAATATTTGAATTAATTTAAAATTTCAGTACTTTATTATTCATAAAATAAAATGAAAAAAAAATTTTTTACAAAGAAAGTTCAATTTCCTTTCTAATGTCAATTAAAACCGCACCGACAATTGCTGAATAAGAAAAGCACCGGAATTTTCTTGATTCTCCACTCGAATTGTCAATGAAAAACTAAAATAAACCAATGATATGACATTAAAGGTACACATTGCATATTTCCTGTAATATTAAAGTTATATATGGGCAGTTATGTCGGTATATAAGACAATTCTGAGGAATTTAAATTAAAGGATTTGATTAAAATTTTAAAAAAGTGATAAATAAAACGTTATTTTAAAATGTCTCCAAAAACATACATAGGGTCTGAGATCGTTAATGAACTACGACCAGAACCGGGACAATCCTATGAGAGGAAAATTGTATGGAGAAATGTGATATTAATGGGAATATTGCATATCGGGGCTCTCTATGGTTTTTATTTATTTCTGACATCAGCATTTTGGACAACCGATATATTCGCATATTATTTATATTTCTTCTCTGGTGTTGGGATCACCGGAGGTGCACACAGGCTTTGGGCCCATCGGACTTACAAAGCCAAATGGCCTCTGAGGTTAATGCTGACAGTGATGCAGACAATGGCCTTTCAGAATGACATATACGAATGGGCACGCGACCATCGCGTTCATCATAAATTTTCAGAAACAGACGCGGATCCGCATAACGCTACACGTGGATTTTTCTTCTCACACATCGGATGGCTCTTGTGTAAGAAACATCCCGACGTGAGTCGTAAGGGAAAAGTGATTGACATGAGTGACATTGAATCGGATCCATTCGTGAGATTCCAGAGACGGTTTTATTTGCCTTTAGTAACCATATTTTGCTTTATACTTCCAACATATTTGCCCAATTTAATTTGGGGTGAGACTCTATGGAACTCTTTCTTTGTTTGTGGTTTATTCAGATATGCATGGACATTGAACATGACATGGTTAGAGATGACTTTTTATACACGTCATACGTATTGTTTTATTTTTTTATTTTATAGGTTAGTAAATAGTGCAGCACATATGTGGGGAAATCGACCATAGTACGTCTAAATTTTAATTATTGTTAAGGAAGAATTTAAATTGAAAATGATAGGGCTGAAACATTTTTGTTTTTAGTGACATTACAATTAATCCGCGAGAAAATAATGCGGTGGTTTTAGGAACAATGGGCGAGGGTTACCATAACTATCATCATACGTTTCCGTGGGATTATCGTGCGAGTGAATTCGGATCATCCGTTAATCTTACGTCGACTTTCATTGAGTGTTTTGCTAAATTAGGATGGGCCTATGATCTTAAGATTGTCACACCGGATGTGATTAAACAGAGATGCAAAAGAACAGGGAAAACAAATGAAAGTGAATCAGAAAATCAATCATTAAAATCTTAAGGTTAATCTTAAGATTCACGATTTTAATTCATTTCGATTGACATTGCAATGAGTACATTAATACATGAGTCATTAATGATCGGAAATTCCAAATTTATTTTTTAATGAATTAACATATTAAATAAATTAACATTAAATATTTATTGAAATTTAATGGCAATAAAAATTCAATTTTAAATTTAGTATTTGTATAACAAATTAAAGGAATTGAAATTCACTAATAATTATAGAAATTTATTATTATTGAATTCGGAAAGAAAATTAAAATTGATTTATCAGCGACAATAATACAAAAGGATGAGAAAATATTTATCATAATTCATAATAAATTGGCATTTAATAATAGAAATTTAATGCAATTAAAGTAATTTCAATATAAAAAGTGAATTTCATGGACACTCACTGATGTGTTACAAATAAGTATTAAACATTTATATGAGAAATTAAATTAAACTGCACATGAATATAATTGACTTAATGAACGACAACACGAATATTCTCAATTTAATAGGAAAAGTACAATAAACATAAATAACTTAAGAAATTAATTGCGTCACAATGGATCTAAATAATTATTTTCTCGTAATTAACTCATCCGCAAACGACACATTAACGCACTCGTAAAATACAATTATACATAAATACTAAACTAAATATTGAAATTACATTCGCCTTTTCACTTGACAATGATGAGTGAAAATATAAATCTACTCTTATTAATTAGTGTTTGTTTTAGTATTGTTGCATTATTTAATAATGTTGATGCTTATAAAGCCCTTCAAAAGGTTTGTTACACTCATTAATAATTATAATGAAATAAACAATAAGTGAATTAATTACTTTTAGAATGGTCATTGTGTTTTGAGAGGCATATGCGGTGAAACGGATTTCGGTGGCATATCATGTGCTACAAAACGTGTACCGTCGCCATTGAAACGTGTCGAAGACAATGCGCGTGCATATGCAATACTTGAAACAATGTGTCCGCATTTAGTTTCAGGAAACAATGATCCTATAGTGTGCTGTGATGCCGATCAATTGGAGAATATGTATAATACGATGTATAATTACATGGAACTTGAATTAGAACGTTGTCCCTCATGCAGAAGTAATTTCGAGAAAATATTCTGTAATATGATTTGTTCGTCGAATCAGAGTAATTTTCTTTCGGTTAAGAAAGTCAAGAAAAATGAATTCGGTAATTATATGGCCACAGAAATCGATTATTATATTAGTGAATCTTTTGCTGTCGGAGCTTTCGATTCATGCAAAAATGTAAAAAATGCAAATGGAAAAATCTTAAGTCAAATGTGCGATAATATCGATGCCAATGATTGTACGGTTCATGAATGGTTTAATTATTTGGGGAAAAGATTTGATAACGGAGGGCTTATGGCGTATCAAATTAATTTTCACATTTATGATAAACCGAATGTTAGAAAAGGCCGTTTCAGTTATAATCCAATGGATTCACATTATTATAAATGTTCAGAATCATTAGATGGTGATGATGGTAATTGCGGATGTGATAATTGTCCAGAGGTATGTGAAGCAAAGGATATTATACAAGAAAAAAGATCAGAAATAATGAGTTCGAAGATTCGAGAAAAAAGACAATCATCAGGTATGATATTTGAAAATAAGATTTTTGCAAAAAAATATAAAATTTTTCTCAACAACAATAGGTACATGTTTAATGAAAGGTGTGTGTGGCGAAGGGGCGTTCGGGGCTGTACCATGCGTGTCAAATGAAGGACCGGAAATGATGAAAGATCCGGTTGCTTTAGAAGAACTTAGGGAGATGTGTCCCCATTTAGTGGATAATCCGAATGTCTGTTGCACTGAGGATCAAATCATTTCATTAAATCGTACGTTTGAGATGATCGGGATGTTCATAAAGGACTGTCCGTCGTGTGTAAGAAATTTCGAGAAAATCTTTTGTCATTTATCGTGTTCACCGGAACAACAGAATTTCATGAAAATTACTAAAACAGAAAAGAATGACGACGGTAAAGATGTCGTTAAAGAAGTTGAGTATTATGTTAATGAAGATTGGGGTAAAGGAGTGTTCGACTCGTGTAAAGGTGTACATCGATTGGGGTTTAATATTCTGGACCATTATTGTAAACCGTATAAAGAAAAAGAATGCGATTATCAGAAATTCTTAAATTTTATTGGCGGTGATGCTGAACATTTCGGACATTCTCCTTTTGAAACTAATTTTATATTCAGTAATGATGAAACAATTACCGCTGATGGAAAACAGTATAAACCCGCGAAACTACCATTTTATCAATGCTCAGATGTTCCGCATACCGGCGAAGGTAAATGTCCATGTACATACTGTGAACAGTCGTGTGATGCGTCAGATCCTAAAGCTCAAATTGTAAAAGAAATGCCAAAATATAAAACCAAAACCAAAAGAGAGGACGCGTCTTGTGTAATGATTGATGTCTGTGGTGAGGGGGCATTTGGAGTACTCCCGTGTCTCCGGAAGAGTCCTCCCGTAGCAATATCTGATCCCATTGCACTTGAGGAGCTCAAAGAAATGTGTCCTCATCTTGCAACGGGTGATCAGCCAATGGTATGCTGCACTGAGCAGCAAATTATAGCACTAAATCATACATTTGAGATGCTTTCGATGTTTCTACGGGACTGTCCCTCGTGTATTAGAAATTTCGAGAAAATGATATGTCACCTCTCGTGTGGCACTGACCAAAGTAAGTATATGAAAGTGACGAAAACAGAAAAAAATGAAAATGGAGATGAAATGGTCACTGAAGTAGATTATTACGTTAATGATGATTGGGCAAAGGGTATTTATGACTCATGCAAAGGGGTGCATCGATTAGGGTTTAATGTTTTTGATCATTACTGTAAACCGTATAAATCTAAAGATTGTGATCATCAAAAGTTTTTACAATTTATTGGAGCCGATGAAAGACATTTCGGACATTCACCATTTGAGATAAATTTTAGATTCTCTAATGACGAGAAAGTCATTGCCGATGGCATTGAATATGTTCCGGTAAAACAATCGTATTACAAATGTTCAGATAATCCGCATACGGGTGAAGGTCCATGTCCGTGCAGACATTGCGATGATTCATGTTCCGAGTCTGATCCAAAAGTAACCATAAATAAATTACTGCCGCAATATAAAGGAAAGAAATCCAAAAGACAGACTTCGGGCATGTGTATGATGTCCGGTATATGCGGTGAAACAGCGACGGGTAAAATTCCATGCGTTGTTTCAAAACCTCCGACACAAACAACCGAATTACATGATGAGGCATTAAAAGACTTTAAACAAATGTGTCCGCATCTGAACCTCGAACAGGGGATATGCTGTAATGAGGAACAAATCATACATTTAAATAAAACATTCGAAGTGATGGGAATGTATTTGAAAGTATGTCCCTCGTGTTTAAGGAATTTAGAAGAGTTTTCCTGTCATTTGGTGTGCTCATCGATGCAGGAAAAGTTCATTAAAATTGTCAGAACTCAAAACAACGACGATGGTCAAGAAATGGCACTCGAACTTGAGTATTACATCGATGATGATTGGGCTAAGGGTATATATGAATCCTGTAAAGGTATACATTTAAATGGAATGAACATTCAGGATGTGTATTGCAAACCCTTTGGCAAAAAAGACTGCGATCACGTCAAATGGTTTACGCAGAGTCACGCTGATAAGAATCACGGAGGAAATTATCCGTTTGAAGTATATATTCGTCTCCATAAAACTGATTCTGTCACTATTGATGGTGCGACATATAATCCCGTTAAACAGAAGTTTACTCAATGTTCAGAGCCGACAGCATCAGGTGAAGATGCATGTGCGTGTGAGCATTGCGAACAGTCATGTTCGAGACGAAAGAGAGAAGATTTGGAGAGTGAAGTTAAAGAAGAGATTAATAATAATAACGAAAATTACTGTGTATTCAATGGTATATGTGGAAAGGGCGCACGCGGGGGGAGTATTCCATGCGCGGAAACAGTTCCCCCGAAATCACTTGAGGATCAAAAGGCTATTGAACTCCTTCGTAAGAATTGTCCCGAATTAGCCATGAGTGACAATCCACTCACATGTTGCGATGCAAGTGCTGTCATACATCTTGATATAGGGTTTAAACTCCCTGCGAAACTCGGTCTTGAACTTTGCCCCTCGTGTTTACATAACTTCCGAAAGGCGCTCTGTCAATTGGCGTGTTCACCGCGACAGAATCAATTCGTTAGGGTATCGGATATCGCCATTAGTGAAAGCAAAACTCAAGTTAACGGTGTTCAGTACTTTGTTGATAATGCATATGCTCAGGGATTATTCGATTCGTGTAAAGATATCAAAAACGGTACGGTATTGAATATGATGTGCGGTAAATGGGGACGTAAAAAGGAATGCACACCCCAACGATGGTTCGATTTTATGGGTTTATCAGCGGGTAACGGTGGTTATTCACCCTTTCAAATGGATGTTATACTAACGAACGATGATCGTATTGTTGTTAATGGAACTTCTTATTACCCAATGAATGAGAAAGCAGTTCCGTGTAATGAGATACCAGCACCGGGGAGTGCGTCATGCGGATGCGCGAATTGTAATAACGCGTGTGTCTAAATATGAAATTATCTTAAAGATGTTTTGAGTAAACAAAACACTTCAATGAAATTATATAAAATTATATAAAATTTAAAATTCAATTATACGATTATTGATCTAAAATTACTATTTTAATGTTTTTATACAAAAACCAAAGTAATTTCAAACATAAACAATTTAATTAACATTAACTTTAAATCAGTGTATAATTGGTATATACAAAATTTAATTAATTAAATTAAATTAAATTACATTAAATCAATTTTTAAACTAAAACAATAACAATTATTGTATTAATCAATAAATAAAATATTCTTAAATTGTTTTGCTGTGAGAGCATTAACAGTATCAGACGCTTCTATTAAATTTGCATTCTTATGATTGAGCATTGAAAAGAATGTCCGTGAATCGGAATGATGTACAATAACCCACGAATCGTTCGTTGTCTTAGAAATTATTTCGCGGACATTAAATGGACATATAATGTCACTCAAATCGGATTCAATATCAATGACTAACCGAACGAATTCGGAATCTGATAATTTTCTATGATCAAAAAGTGCGGATATATTTGATTTATATGCACAATTCGCTGCATTGAAATATACATATTTAAATGATTCTGACGGAACCGATTCGCAATTCAAATTACTCGATCCATTGATACGTATCGCCACTTCAGCCAATTTCGTCGCAATCGGCATTAAACGCGTACACATTAATGCATCGCATTTCGCTAATAGCGTTTCGTAATCATCGCGTTTATCATTAGTATCGGACAGAAACAGTACCACAGTCGCACCATTAATTGATCGGTACAAATTCATTATGTAATACTTATCATCACTATCATTGAGATAAACTCTTAATCCTCTCTTAATCCATCGTAATTTCTCCGTCATTTGGCCGCTGATCTCATCACATATCACGTCGGGAATGATAACTGTGGTCAGATAATTATAGACAATTTTCGTGTCTTTTAACGTCAGCGAAGAGCTCACTAATTGATCATTATAGAGAAACATGACGTGACGTATCGTTTTACAATCAATACATTGGATGTGATTAACAAATGATTGGGTCATCATGAATGTGATGTTATCCAATGGTAAGTACAGCATTGCGCAATACGATGATAATAAATTAATCGGCGACAGTTTCAAATGGGGAATAATCGTATTGAAAAACCTTCGGCAGGACAATCGAAACGCATCGCGATCATCGCAAATCCGCCATAACTCATCGATGGGACCACACATTAACTGGAAATGTTCGTATATATTCTTCATCATTATCCGTATATACGCATCATTAATCTCTTCGTCGTGATATTCAACGATGGAATGACCGATCATCGGATCCGATCGATCGTCACCGTTCTTCAATACTGAATACGGTACTGTTAATGACATGACTGACCAATAATCATTGACCATTTTATAGAGCACGACACGTGTCTTGAGGCCGTGAATGGCTTCGCAATCATCGGTGTCACGTGTTTTGAAATTGTCGGTGAAATGAATAACCCCTTCGGCCAAACCACAGTCACTCATCTGTTGCTCCACTGATACGTCATCGCTTTTACTGCTCCAATAGTATATGAGTTTCTCATATTCGGTACCCTCTTTAGTACCCCATGAGCTATTAAATACGTAATATTTTAATATATTAGCGGCGAATTTAATTTTTGTTTGCGGCATATTCAGTGATTGATGTTCATGAGAAGATGATAAACAAATGGTATTGCGCATGCGTAACGATGTATTTAATGATAGGGGTGCACTCTGTTGGGATATATAAATATAAACTTTTTTAGCCAAAACTTTATAAACTTTCATTAACCCTTATTTGTCAGTGTCATTTTTATTTCATTCGTGTCCGTGATATTAACATATGTCAATTATTTGTTTATCACTGTAAAAATGAATAAAATCATTTGAATTGAAAAAT
The DNA here is from genome assembly GCA_000988845.1 of Hypochthonius rufulus. NCBI lineage: Eukaryota > Metazoa > Arthropoda > Arachnida > Sarcoptiformes > Hypochthoniidae > Hypochthonius > Hypochthonius rufulus. The sequence continues at coordinate 18,912 of LBFL01023193.1, forward strand.
AAACATTAATCATATGAATATAATCTGATATCATACGTTTTGAGGTTAAAAATTAGGGTCAATCAATGAATATTATGTATGGTCACTTTTCAATTGACCATTGCAGCGTAATACTAATTTCCGATATTATTATTGTTATTTTAAATTTTTATGATTTTGTAAAATTCCCCGAAACGACTCTTAAACCAGGATAATATTATCGTACTGACTTAAGAGTTATCTACATGTGTTTGCACTGCCGGTAAAAGGAAAGTTTCTAGATTCTCTAGATTCTCTAGCGTGAATAACCTCTCTAGCGTAAACAAAGTTTTAGGCCAGAGTCATATTAACCTTTGATATTATAACCTGTCTAACGGAAAATCCTCTTTATTGTGAACAAAAGTTTTCGACGCAATATGGTCACGTTAGAAGGGTTTAAGTGTAAATGATTCAATTACATGTATCATATTCACAAATTATTTGTTTCCGCATTTTTGACTGTTTAAACCAAATGAAAAAGCTATACCAAAGCTTATAGAGTTTATAAATATAATGTTTCATTAATTTAATATAATAATTTCAAAGAATTGTCAAATCAAAATAAATCTAATTTATCATTAATATTGATATGATAAGGCAAATGTGAATGACACTATCAACAATGAGTTCAATTATTATTATGTAATCACATTAATGAGAAAAAACTTAAAAAATGTGCTTAAAGAGTGTTAAAGTTATATTAAAGACAGTTTTATCTAATCTTTTCATATTTGAAATATTTTCATAGAGTTTTTTGACATTTGTCAATGAAATTTAACTTTAATAAAAAATCATATTAAAGAATTGTCATGCTGAATCATGTGTTATTAATTATTTTATTAATTAAATCATCATATAAATGTTATGATCGTATAATATTCTTATAAATTAAATAATAGAGTTATGAATCCATAAGTTTCGGGACATTTTCATACCCATTATTGAACAAAATTTTTCGCGCAAAAATTATATCGAAACACAAAATCCTTTCGGTGACGAATCCATTGAATTTGCCCATTAAAATCGAATAATTTAAACCGGAATATAAATTAATATAATTCCGACAAAATTAACAGACATGACAACTCTATTAGTGATGAATTCTAAATAAATACTTAAGAAAAGCGAAACGAATCATTTTTGCTTTGACCCGATTTTATCTAAAAAAACAAGAATAAAATATGCATAATTTAGGAATTGTAATAATGAATTACAATGTCACAATAATATTGCATAAAACACCTTAGATAGTTATTTGCATAAATCAGGTCATATTCATTTTGACCATGACATGAGATATCAATTCAAATTTCCTTTATTGAGGCTAATATTGAGGTTTATCGTTTGTTTATAGTTTTATGGAGCGAAACAGAGAAAGCCCTTTAAAAGATAATCCCTTTGCCATTCATGTTAATTATACATTCTCTAACTGAACATATCGTTTCAATTTGTATCTCTTATATAATATTGATTTTTAACCTTTAATTTAATAGCATTTTAATGTATCATAAATGACTGTTTTCATTGATCAGAATCAACTCGAACATCGGTTCGCAATTATTGATTATGCGGTCTTCGGACTGATGTTATCAGTATCGGCATTCATCGGAATTTACTATGCGTTATCAGGAGGACGTCAGTCGACCACGAG
>LBFL01023197.1:0-13508 GCA_000988845.1 Hypochthonius rufulus
CATCTTTTGATGTACCGCAGCGATGGAAATGCCAAACTTAAGCATTTTCTTATATTTCAAAAGTTGCGGATCCTCTTCTTCGACACTCTCATTTTCAGCATCAGGATTTGTCTCGTCATTACCATTCGATTTCGTTTCATCATTAACAGTGACATGATTCATTTGATTATCTTTCGTTTCATTTTCAGGTGTATTTTCTTCGTTAATTGGCAATGACGGGTCAACTATCGGTGTTTCACTTTGAGTGACATTTGTTGTTTGTGGTTTAACGTCACTCGTCACTGATGAGAGACCATTTATAGAACTCAATTTCATCTCGAGAATGACTAAATTGGAATGACATATGTTAATTTTGTCATTTAATTGATGTAATTTCGAATCCGCGACATTTGATAATTCATTTAATTGTTCGACAATCGATGTTATGAAATGATTAATAAACGTGACTAAACGATTTGAGTGCAGCGGTTTCAGTTTATGAAAGTCTAAATGCTGCTGTTGTAATTGTTTAATCGACATTTTATGGTATAATTAATTATTATTAATTATTTATTATTATTATTAAATGTACTAAAGTAATAAACAAATAAAGGGGCGGATCTGTAATCGTAAATATTCTAATATTTCTATTTATAGACAATTTTATGTGAATTTCAGTTGATATTTTCTACAGAATTTCATATACAATTGTATTTAATGTATAAATTTGCATCATTAGTTTTAGTATTTCCCGATTTTCGGAAATCATAACCGACATTCAATTAATGATTGAATTTAAAATTTTATACGAATAATTGCATTATAAAATGACATTTCTTAAATTACTTATGAATATCGTGTATTTATACTGCAATTAAATTACAAATGATATTTGAATCAAAACTTTCCTGACATTCCATAACTTTCCCGTATCATCCTCTACCCTAGAGTTGCATCACCCGCAATTGCATTGTGCTTTATTTGGCGCCACACAATTCTTATACGACATTTTCGTTGTCATTTCGTGTGATTCTTTAATATTTAATATTCGTTAATAATTACCGTAATCAATAAACGGATACCCGAAAATGGAGTTAACATGTGGAGCATTGCAGCGGATTGTGAATGGCGAAAGAGTTGATAATGCGGTTCTTCAGGTGTTGAATCACCGTTCCGTTAGTGATTTGAAAAGCAATTCCATCAGCAGATACCGCTTTATGATTCACGACGGAGTCTCAACGCACGGACATACCATGGTCATTGCGAATCATTTGATTGAGAAAGTCAATAGCGGAGAATTGGAAAAATTTACCGTCTTTCGGCTCACCAAATATGTAACCAACACAATTGACGCGTCTAATAAAACGGTAATATTATATATAATTGCGTACACATAAACCCCTCTAACGTGAACCACCTCTAGCATTAATAACCTCTCTAACGTTAACAATTTTTTTGGCCCCTACAATATAAACCATTGCTATTTTAACCTCTCTAATGTCAAATCTCTTTTATCGTAAACAAAAATTTCGCCGCAATATGGTCACGTTAGAGGGGTTTAAGTGTATATATTTAAATACAATTGTATTTACACCGAAATTTAAATCGATACTTAACTATTGTCAATCAGAGTTTAAAATGTCTCATTTTAAATGTTTACATTCACTTAAAATGGACATTTCTTTTTGCAATTCTTTAGTGATTAAAAATGCAAAATGATTATTGAATATGATAAAATGTTCTGAAATTTAAAGACCATTGATAAGGGGTGTCATATTTGTGTGTTAAGGTGATTTGAAGTCGGTGGTGACCTCAACTCCGTGACCCTTGACAGAGGTGACCATCGATGGACGCCAAATGACACATCCCCTGTCGATTGGTGTTTAAATCTGTTAAATTCTAATGAATGCCATACCCGTATATAACTGTACATATGCCTATGCCCATACACAGGTGCTGATAATTCAGGACGTGGAAATCATCGGACATCCGGACCATCGTATCGGAAATCCCACCCCAACAGAGGGTGTACTCACACATGCACCGATCGCACAGACTCCCGCACCGAAGTTAAACACCAGCGATGGAAATGTCTCGACATTCGGAAAATATAATCCGCCTCAACAGGTCCGGATCAAAGCAGAACCAAATGAACACAATATGAGTGCCGCCACCGGAATTTCCCGAATAAAAACGGAGAACATTTGCAGAATCAGTGACATAACCCCATACTTCAATGCATGGGTCATTCGCGGAAGAGTCACGTCCAAATCTCCCATCAGAACGTGGAGTAATGCTAAAGGTGAGGGCACTCTTTTCTCGTTCGATGTGACTGATGAATCGAGTGAAATACGAATCACCGCATTCAAAAAGGAGTGCGAAAAGTTCTTCGATATCATAGAAATCGACAAAATTTATTACATTTCCAAAGGGACTGTCAAAACTGCGAATAAAAAATTTTCAAACGTTAATAATGATTATGAATTGACACTGAATCAGGATACGGTTATACAACCGGCAGAGGACAGCGGTACAATTCCTAAATTGAGATACAAATTCATTGAAATCAAAGATTTGGTCAATTATAATAAAGGGTCATTCGCCGATATCATCGGTATCGTCCTTTCGATTGATGATGTTAATACAATCGTGAGTAAAAAGACTAATAAAGAATTGAAGAAAAGAGATATAATGATTGGAGATAAATCATCCTCCGAAATACGATTCACATTATGGGACGCATCCGCAGAGTCATTCGCCGCGAATGTCAACAGTGTAATCGCAATTAAAAATGCGATGGTCGGTGATTACAATGGCAAAACACTTTCGTCCGTAAATAACACATCGATTCAGATTGATCCGGACATAGCTGAGGCTCATCTTCTTAAAGGTGAAAACGACATTTTAAATTTCTTATTTATTAGTAATTACATTTGTCTTACCTTAGGATGGTACATGAGAGAAGGTCAAAGTGTGAGTTTCAATGCTTTAAGTAAAGTGACCGGTGACAGCAGTGCGCAGTGGAAATATCTCTGTCAGATTAACACGAGAGTCATGACCGATCAAAGAACCTATAGTAATGTCAAAGGTATAATTACGTTCGTCGGAAGAAACCCGATGTATAAGAGTTGCGTAAGCGGATGCTTAAAGAAAGTTCAGGATGATAATAACGGACTGTTCCATTGCGACAAATGTGGTAAAGACGCACCCACATTTGAATGGCGATACCTTTTGTCGGTCGGAATCTGTGACGCTTCCGGCGAAACTTACGCTACGATGTTCCATGAGAATGCCGAGAAACTCATTGGGATTCCCGCATTGGAATTGAGTCAGTACAACGAATATGACCGTACGAAGTATGAAGACATTCTCAAGTCCATTCAATTCAAACCGTATGAGTTCCGTATCGGCTCAGCTGTCGACGTATACAATCAGCAGAGACGCGTTAAATCCATTGCTTATAGCGTCACACCGATTGACGTAATTAAACAGTCCCGTAAATTGCTTCGTTTAATTTCGTCGTGGAATTATTGAATCACTAATATAAGTTATGAGTTCATTCTGCACTTTTCTTTTAATACCGTATTTTTTGTTTTCACTTTATTTTTCTAATCGATTTCAATTCATTTAATACGATCATTAAAAACAATGTACAAATTTAGATTTATATTTAAAAAGTAAATAAATGTATGGGATTTCTTCAATTAATCGTGAGATACTCAATCATTAGTTTTTATAGTTACAGTTCTGGAATAAGTGATTTAAGACAAAAATGTTTAACACATTCATTATCAAAAATACAATTTACGATTCGTGTAACAATTTATTGAAAGAATTATAAGACGATTCGAGATCGAAGATCAATTGTCTCACTTGAGACTCGTTTAACTCGTCACTCGCGGCCATGGATGACATTGTTGTGAGCCATTCAAATACCTTATTTTTCCCTTCGAAATTCGACGGTACTAATGTCAATCTCTGCATTGTATCGTGCAATTCACGTAAATCCGGTTGAAGCTATTGGAATGAAGATTATGGTGAAAACCTGAAATGGTCATTCAATGGTCATTCAACACTCACCTCATCCATAGACTTAATCTCGAGTCTGAGTTTGTCGATGATGGTGATGAACAGCGACACGATATCGGCAATACATTTGCTTGTATTTCCTTTGTCATCCTTAATGGTAATGGGGCGGTCCTCTTTAATCCTTTCCATGGCCGCGGGACAATCGAATCGATATTTTACCATAAAAGTTTCGATATTCGGGAACTCATCGCATTGAATCTGTTTAAACGCGGCTTTGTACTGTACCAACAGTTTGGAACATGCGGCGGTATATTCTTTGGCAGTGACACTGTCTTTGATATACGCTTTCTCCAAACATTGCATCGTATTAATCACCGCATATAAATCTGCTAAATTATCGAACGTTTCCCTTTCGCGTGCCGTACGATAGAGTCTCACCTCTTCATACAATTCCCTGCGATTATCTCCCATTTTTAAGCAATAATTAACGCTTTAATCCGAATTAAGATTTATTAATTTTCTCGTGTAACCGAAAGCGTCAGAAATTTGACATCAGATGACTCATAGTGTTATCAACAATAACATGCAATGTACACATAACGTATGATATTTATGGTAGAGCATTGAATAATAATTCATACAGAAATAACGTCAAAACATTTGTTACATAATGTAGTACCTCAATTGAGTTTAGTGCGTCGTGCCGTAACCCATTTTTATACAATTATACATTATTTATATATAAACCCTTAAGTAATGCTCTATAAATATGATACGTTACACTATTGGTTTGTATCGCACCGCAGTGCGGCGACACTTTCGATGATATGTTTCGGATGAAAATAAAACTGAAGATCCTCTTTAGAGCATCATCAGTACAGCATCATTTAGTTGCATATTCCGTCGCCATTTATGATGAAAATTGTGATTCATTTTCATAATAAACCACCATTTTGCATGGAATATGTGTTTATGTTATTAAATCAATTAAATGACGCGTTACGGAATCAAATGTAAAGTTTTGTTCCGTGATTAAAACACATATAATATAACATATAATGTAATTGAATACAAATCCATGTTCCACTTGTTGTGAGTGTATATATATGTGTATATATATATATGTGTCGTATCGATGCGCATATTATGTTCATATTACATATGCAATTACCATTATCAAATATGTTTCTATTGTTTTTTAGTTTTAATTACCATAATTTGTTATTCATTTTAAAAAGAAATTATTACTGTTGAATCAGAAGTTAATACTCAATTTACGAATCGTTCCAAAAGTGCAATAATAATTCTTAATTAATTATGTGCGATAAACAATTACCAAACTCTTAACGGTTAACGATAATACGATTCATTATGATTGTGGTGAATCGATAAATCATTACATATATTTCTTAACTTAAAGATGAGACTGTTTTGGCACTTTAATTAAATGAGTTAATAAATTACGAATTACAATTATACTCAACTTTAGTAAAGGATAATTCAACAACACAATTGGTGAGTATATACATATATCCGAACAGAGTATATACATATATACGAACAGAGTATATATACATGTTTATGATGCATTTAAACGATTAGAGGATTATTCGTTTCAATGATTGACATTAAAAAGTATGAAAAATGCATATTTCAGAATCGAAAAAATCAAAGTTTTATAATGAATTATTAAATTATACTGAAATGACTGAAACTTTTGTAAAGAAAACTTTAAAAAACTTTTAAATAAACTTTTAAAAATACTTTTAAAAATACTTTTAATGATATATTTTCCGATTCAATTTTATAGTATTAAATCACTTTTTGATGATTTTAAATTTATTCAAAGATATTCATTAAAATTCTAATCGATTTCCGTGACAATAAACGTTAAGATATTTATCGTTAAGAAATATATTAATATCTATTTATATCGTAACGTCATTATAAGTCAGTTCTTCGCCCATAGAATCTATTATAAATTGGGGTGTTTAGGAGTGGGAGAATCACAATTGAGCTGTTGTTATTGGAGATGGAAAATCGAAATGATCGAGAATAATACATTGAGATGTGCAATTATAAGTTAATGTTCCGAGCATTTCATACAAATTTTACGTCAGAACACCTATTGTTACCGTTCTCAGGTGAAAATACTTCAAATCCGCAACAATAATTAAGTGTTAAGACCTCAACTAAATTAATTCTCTTCAATTTCTTCATTTTTATTATTTACCATTATATTTATGTTCAGATTTCGCTGAATTTAATAATTTATAATTAGAAAATGCAGAGAATTTTAAATCGTGCGGAGAATTCCAAATAAGATAATGTGAAATTTGATTGAGTGCGGAGTGCGGAGTGCGGAGTTCGGCTTTCCCCATATTCACTCCGAACAAATTCCTGTCGTCAGTAATAAATTTTCATAATGTTCAATGTTATTGCAACAAAATGATTAACGATTGGAACAGTCAAAACTGATTCAACGATTTTCAATAAATTTGTGAGTTCTGATGATTTAGAAATTTTAATAATAATACTATATTAACGTTTATATTTCCTCCGTTAACAAATATTTTTCACCGCANNACGTGATATGCGGTTCAGTGCATAAAATTGGTGAAAATTATTTGTTAACGGGTGAAATAGTTTTGTTAATGCCACCGGAAGTGCCGCGGTGCGGTGAAAAATATTTGTTAACGGAGGAAATATAAACGTTAATGATAATTTTAATTGTTTAATGAGGAATGCCAATTTAGTTATTGACTATTCTTACATTGGGTCTTCAGGACAATACACAAATACATAAAATATAAAAGTAAACTAAAAACGCAATAAAAATTTGTTTAAATTAACTATAAATTTGACAATTTTCGTAAATCTATAGGCAGTGAATTGAATAAATTTTACATAATTTTTGTAAATTATTCATTTATTGTTTTTATTTATTATCAAATGACATTTCCGATAAAATTTTATTGCGGTTCTGCCATTTAATAGCGTAATATAATAAAAGTATTATAATAAAAGTCATTGATTATACTTCACTGTTTACATTACATTTGCTATATTATTAAGTGTCAGATTTGTTTTCATGCACATGAATCTAATTTGATTATTATTTCAATGAAATAGTATTGTATCATTCCGGGCATAGATTGTCCATAATGAGCATTTCCCGAAACACAGACACGACCATTATAATCGGTGACTCTTGCGGCAAATTCGAATCACCTGAGACCCGTACGTATTGTGTACGTAAATATTTATCTTGTAGTATGATATACATCTGACCCGATGTTCTGATTAGAGTAACAAAAGGTATTAAAATAAACATCTATAGATATACATATTTAAATCATGTATAATATTAGATAATTTTAGAGTAGAGATGAAATATGATGTATTTTTATGACTTTATGTATCGTTTTCATAGTGATATAATTTAAATAGTAATTTATAACTAAACTAATTTATAGCTAAACTAATTCATAGCTAAACTCTTATCATTATTAATCATTTACAATGTTTGGTAAACACTTATATATTTATCCTTTCAATGACTTCGGATTATCGTTATTTTTGCGATGCGATGCGATGCGATTACGAATAAATAAGAGATATTTTTCATTGATTATCATTTAATCATTTAATCCTAACATCATAATTACTTGTAAAATGCTAATTCATTGTTTTTGTTTTAATTCAATTCGATTGTTAATTTCTATATTAAGTAAAATCTATTGAAAAATCCCCTTAAATTGTACTTTAAAAACATTTCTCAATATATTTATTTGTATATTTATTATTCATGTATAAGCATATGAAATCGTATAAAATCTTTGAGAATAGAATAATAATACATTAAATATTAAAGACATTTAATATGACAATTGTCAAAGATTTCACCGCCTCTTATATCCATAGTTTATTAAATGATACGGAATCTCATGTTAATTAATTGAGTTTACATATTTCTACGCGCATTACACTCTAATAAATTGTAATTTATATTCTTTCGTTAACATTCGCTGAAACTTTTCAATTTATTCATAGAATTATCATCTCTATCATGTAACATATGCTAATATAAAGGATAACAAAAAAGTCGGTTAAATACAGATTAAACTGTTACAAAATGATATTTTAATGTATTATTCGAGAAGAGAAAAGCGTAACGCACTGTTTGTTCTGCACACGTGTTTGGGAATGTGCGATCGATACTTTCATTTATTTTTAATGAATAATATAATAATGCCCCAATAATTAATGATTTTTTATGGCGCTGCAAAAATTTACATTTTTTAATTGTTTAATTTAGTTTAGAATCATTAATTTAACTCGTGATTTACAAACAAATTTAATTAAAAACTTTAGAAATTATTCATGTATTTTAGTTTTATTTAAGATCGTAGTGTTAGTGTTAGTGTTAGTGTTAGTCTTAGTGTTAGTCTTAGTGTTAGTCTTAGTCTTAGTCTTAGTCTTAGTTTTAGTCTTAGTGTTAGTGTTAGTGTTAGTCTTAGTCTTAGTCTTAGTCTTAGTCTTAGTCTTAGTCTTAGTTTTAGTCTTAGTCTTAGTCTTAGAAATATAAAGAAAGAAATTTAAATTAAATCCATGATAAGATTTGCTTTAAAAATACATTGAATTAAGTAATAAAGTACCTAATGATAGAATGCGAGTGATGCGATGCTTTTTCTATTCGTGACGTTTTATGTAATTAGTTTTGAACAAAAATTGAACCGATTTTAAATGAGATTATTTTTAAATGTAAATTCTAAAGAATTTGTTTACCAAAGCCATTCATGTTTTGTCGGGAATAAATATTTGCAGATGCATTTAGAATGAAATGTATTTACATGTATTTACATAAAAAAGAAGCATAAACAAAAGCTTCGATTACTGATGATTATCAATGCATATATGCGCAGTATATAATTGAAACATAAGATCTTATCGAACGAAAGATCATGTAATTTCTCATATCAGAAACAAGAAATAACATAACCTCATTCCTGGAGTTAAGTTCCGAGTTAATGTGGGGATGTGTTTATCGACATACACATACACATACACAAAAAACATTCTCTTAGCATTACAAAAGGATACTCAATTCGGGGAGAGCCGAAGTGAGCAGCTCATGAGTACGAATCAATGTCAGGAAAAGTCAATGAATAAAGCGGAATGTTTATATGTAACATCAGTGTTAAATTGGAAATAAAACCTAAGATCGGAAAAATTGGAAAAAATTGGAGAAAATTGGAAAAAATCGGAAAAAATCGGAAAAAATTGGAAATACTTTGTAATACTTTGCAATTTAAATACTCTTTGTGTACCCTGAGATAACCAAATCGATGGTCTCATCCTCATGTTCATCCTTATTAATGCAGCGCACATATGTTATATGCCTCTGAGTAAAATAAATTTAATTTAATAACACTCGTAAAATCTTCACATACTTTTTGAATATAAAGTATGCAAATGAATCGATATCTTAACTCTTAAGTGAATGAATGGATTTTGGATATATTAATACGTCTCTCTATTTATTTGGTTATTGTAATGATATGGAGCAATATGTTTATGTTCGGTACTTTCACGTCCTCTGCTATGAGTGGGAATGGTATTGATCAATGTGATACTAAACTATACTATAACTGTCCTTCGTATGCGACGTCATAATATTGATCCCTTAGTTTGTAGCAACAGTACCACAGATCTGGATCATTGTTGTTACGCTGTTGTTGTTCTTTGTCATAGATTTTATCATGAGATATATATTTTAAATATCTTTAGACCAAAATGACCGGCAGCGACAAATCGGATGCCGTCGAATTGGAAGTTCCACCATCATATGCATTATTACAGCAGCAGAATCGAATCGATCAGAATCAATCATCTCAATTGCATCTATGGACATCGCAGAGACATCAGTCACGCTCAATGTCATCATTACCTCCCGAACCATTTATGATTATGCGGAGTCGCAATTTAAATCGACGCGTCACTCTGAATGTGGGGGGCGTTCGCCATGAAGTGCTGTGGAGGACATTAGAAAGACTCCCCCATACACGACTCGGACGGTTACGTGATTGCAACACTCATGAGGCTATTTGCGAAATATGTGATGATTACAGTCTCGTCGATAATGAATATTTTTTTGAACGTCATCCGCGGTCATTCTCCGCGGTGCTGAACTTCTACCGTACGGGGAAACTCCATTTGGTCGAGGAGATGTGTGTCATGGCATTTAGTGATGATCTCGAGTATTGGGGTATCGACGAACTTTACTTAGAGTCGTGCTGTCAGCACAAATTCCACCAGAGGAAGGAACACGTTTACGAGGAAATGCGGAAAGAAGCGGAGTCACTGCGGCAGGGCGATGTGGAGGAGTTCGGTGAGGGTAAATGTGCACAGTACCAGAAGAAACTATGGGATTTACTGGAAAAGCCAACGACATCATTCTCTGCACGGGTGAGAGTATTGTGTGTTTCATATTCTTTCCAATCGAATACATGTGATTAACGTTTAAACACATCTCTATTCTCTATTCTCTATTTCATACATTTCATACATATCATACTCTCTTTTCTCCTCATCCTTCGTTATCATCCCTCACAGTGTATGCATCGCATGGATGTCTCCTTTAAATTGCCTCTCAATGCCCTAAATTCGCGAAAAGGTCAAAGGCTTATGCTTCGCGCTTTACTTACTCCATTGTGATCGGCTGAACCTTTGGAGTTCCCTCTCAAGGATTATATATGCATATTTTATAGACGCGTATCATTATTAAAATCCATTAACCGGTACTTTCGTAGATCCGATTAATTTCTTATGCGGGACTCTGCAAAACAATTATTTATTTATTGCTATGAGAGGCAATTTAATGTTAAGAGATGTAACGGGAGGCAAAAGCATATCATATTCCAATATATACCTGTAGTATGAGTAAATGGTATTGTTAAAAGCTTAATCGTGATGCGTGTTGCGTGTTCGCGTTGATTAAGTGCTCAGTCGAGTGTAACCCCAATAATCGTTATGCTGCATCCTCTTCGTGCTTTAGTCAATGTGTATCGTCAATAATAATGTTAAACTTATTAATACGGTACCGTTAAAATGGGCAGAGTTTGGGTGTTATCACTCATTCTCAACGATCAGCGTTCATAGATGTGACAGAACGTCTGCCAATGACCAAACGGTGTTGCATGATTGTCATAACTAGTTATGTAGATAACATGAGAGATTTAAATTTCTTTAGGTCGTTGCAGTCGTATCCATACTGTTCATAATCCTGTCGACTATCGCACTCACACTCAACACCTTGCCCGGATTGCAGGAGATAGATTCCTTCGGCGTGCCGGGGGATAACCACAAACTAGCTATGATCGAGACCGTGTGTATTACCTGGTTCACTTTAGAATATGTCCTGCGGTTTATGTCGTCGCCAAATAAATGGAAATTTTTTAAGGGAGGACTGAACATAATAGACTTACTCGCGATTATGCCATATTTCGTGTCACTTTTCCTCATCGAACACTCCTCCAAAACGAGTTCCGATCAGTTCCACGACGTGCGTAGGGTCGTTCAAGTGTTTCGCATCATGAGGATTATGAGGATACTGAAACTCGCACGACACTCCACCGGACTCCAGAGTTTAGGGTTCACACTCAAGAATAGTTACAAAGAGTTAGGGCTGTTAATGTTATTCCTTGCAATTGGGGTAATGATATTTTCGAGTCTCGCGTATTTTGCCGAAAAAGACGAAGACGATACTAAGTTTAAGTCCATACCCGAAACATTTTGGTGGGCCGCCATTACTATGACAACCGTCGGGTACGGTGATATATACCCGATGACAGTGTTTGGTAGAATCGTTGGCAGTGTTTGTTGCATCTGCGGCGTTTTGGTCATTGCTCTGCCCATTCCTATTATAGTCAATAATTTCGCCGAATTTTATAAAACACAAATGAGACGCGAAAAGGCACTTAAGCGTAAAGAGGCGCTCGAAAGGGCCAAACGGGAAGGGTCAATAGTTTCATTCCATCATGTAAATTTGCGTGATGCTTTTGCCAAATCAATGGATCTCATTGATGTACTCGTGGACAGCGGCCAAAATAATAATCCCGCAGTAAGTAATGCTCTCATGAGGGTAAAACTCCATTCACTCAATATAAATGTCATACTATTTTTGACATGAATTGCCATTGACGTAAATTACTTACACTAACGTTTGCTTTCGTTACTCTGATTTTATTTTCATTTGATTATTATCGATTTGTTTTCTCTAATTTATGCATTCTTTAGTTAAGAGCATTATGTTTATTTCATTTCGTTATGTGGAAATACGTAATACTTTTATGGCGATTATCTCTGCGATCGCTTTATGCGTATTTAATTTCAAGTATTTTCGGCATCTCAATGAATAGTCTTATATTTATAAGAGTCTTATATTTTTAACTTTATTTACCAATTCTAACATTTCAAAGTTATCGCAAAATATGCACGAAATTATGCTTTCCATTAGTGTTGCATCAGGAAAATATGTATTTTTAGTGAATGAATCGCTACAATTATCACTTTCCATAAATAGCCGGATGCTGCGAGCATTGGAGGAGAGTCCGGACGTATCCACACGGGTGTGGGGTGCTACAGGAATTTTGACCATACCATGTCTGGAGGATGCATGTCATTGCGGAAGGATTCTCTCGGTCCTCCTTCGACCTCAATGATCCCCAACCCCAACCCAAGTGCAACTAATCTCTTAGATTTAGGTTCTATCACCAGCACTAACTATAATAATCACGTTCTGTCCGCACGCACAGCATCTCAAATCGGTTCTCCCGCAGTAAGTATCATCAAATATTTATTTTAACCAAAAAATAATAACAATAATCACATTTGCGCCAATGTATGGACCGGTATCAGTTTCCACATTTTATCTTAAATTATAATCCGATTAACACAATCCAATGCTGTTCCATAATTTTAATTGAAACTTTATGTGAAATAATGTTATTATTATCCCATTATTATCGCGTGATTTTTTATATATCTTTTATATAAAATACCGAAATAATCACGTGATATTATGTGACTTTTGCTTTTGCTATTTTCGTTAATTGTATTGTAAACTCAATGATTGTGTTTATAATTATTGTAACGTCCGAACACATTAATTTCATACTATTAGTGTACACTGCAAATTCCTAATGTGCAAATTGACTGTGCTCTGTTAACGTTTTCTGCTTAAATAATCACAATAATTAGAGTTTTGTTATATTTCTAATCACACAATTATTAACTGATACTTTATGCTCTGCAATTTAATTTGGTTTTGGTTTTGTTGAATTATTCGTAAGTCGTTAGGGGTATAACAGTTGTGATTGTGTTTGCAGACGGACGGAGACGACTGACCCATGAAAGGTCATAGATGAAGGATGATAGCGATAGCATGAACTAAATAAAGTATTATTAGTGACTCCCTTCGCATTCAGGTATTTCCGTGT
>LBFL01023223.1:0-15551 GCA_000988845.1 Hypochthonius rufulus
TTTCGGCAATAGGCCTATGTTTATATTTCCAATATAAAGCAATTAAACGAACACATTGTAACACAAATAAATAAATCCTTAGAAATTAATTTCAAGATTTTTCAGTTTTTCTTTAAAAATTTTTTATTTTTCTAAAAAAAGTAATGGAATAATACAATTTATAACTAACCTCAGCTTAAGCAAACCCAAATCTACTTTATTAATTGTAAAGAGCGTCTCAAATTAGCTGTTCTTATTTTAAGAATAAATTTATTCTTATCTCTTATCACTTCCTTATAATTCTCTATTAATTCTTATCACTTTTTTATTCATAAAAATGATAAGGATAGAGATATAAACAACTAATTTGAGATGCTCTATACATTAAAGTTCAATAATTTAAATGCCAATAAAGACTCATTAATGATAAAATTACAATTTTTTGACAAAAAAATTAATATGTATTTCTATTGAAATATTAATACAGTGAAATTAATGCCGCTTTCCTTTCGTACGGGAGGTAGGGTTGCCAATTCTAAAAGTCTTCAGACCTGGACATGAAATATTTTCACCTGGACAACCTGAACACATTTTTTCTGTTATTAAATAGTAATATTGGCACGAATACTTTTTAAAGATATACTTTTTCTTGCGATTTCGCAGGTTTAAAAAATTTTATAAAATCAAATTTTAGGAAAACATTTTTAAAATACTATTTTAACTTGAAAAACAGCATTAAATTTTATTTATTTAAACCCCTAATAATTAAAACGATGCCCCATAGGGATGTAATATGGATATTACATAATAATTATTTAATTTATGCCTCACCTAAACATTTTGCTTCCAAGCGAAGGGTCTACCTGAACCCTGGACAAACGTGTCTTCGCCTGGACAATCTAGGGAAACCTGGATAGTTGGCAACCCTAACGGGAGGGGTTAAATAAAAGCACTTCCGTTTGCTTTTCGCGCAAAAACTTTAGAAACTCATCATTTTAGAAACTATTAGTTTTAGTAATTATTAGTTTAATAATAGTTAAGTGATTATTAAAGCCGGAAACTGATTATTAATTACAAAACTTTTTAAAAAATTTGAAATCTAATTGTGACAACACAGACACTTTATTATTTTAATAGTATTGATAAAGCTATATCATTATCATTAAAATTGTTGTAATAATTCTAATATTTTAATATATTATCTTAATAATAACTATATATTTATATTGCTCTATGATATTATAATTAAATATTTTATCAATAAAAATTCATAATTATGATTTAATAATTAAATTTATGATATTTTCCTAATCAAATCATATTTTATAAATAGCAATTACATAATAGGTACGTATTCAGGTGCATTCTGTTGTGTATCTGCATATACACCATCATCTCTAACAGATTCTAATTGATCATAATGTGGAGATATAATTTCGTATGCATTTTCCATATCAGTTTCAATAACATATTCATATATATTATTTTCATTTTTTGGGTAATTTTTTTTGTATTTTTCAATAGTCAATTGTTTATTTCCGTCGTCATTTTGTTCTGTCTCATCAATAATCTCATACTGATTTTCTGATTCATCATTAATTATCGATAATTTTCTAACGGACGCATAATCATTACCGTCAATATTAGCAGTATCATCATATATTTCTGATTTAGTAATTCGTTGATTTTTCTTATTCATACGCATTTTCTTTCTCCGCTTTTTAACGCACATCAACAAAATTACACCCGACACTGTAACAAACCCGAGAATGACACTCATAATTACTATGATGACCCTCAAACTCTGATTTTTTTTAATTTGATGATCAATATCATCACTTATCTGTAACCGGTCTTTACATAATGGTTCTTTCCCTGACCATAGACCTTTAATTGTACATTTTCTTGATGATGAACCTATCAAATCAAATCGTTGTGAATCTCTACACGAATAACTTGCAACTGTTGCTTTATAATTTACTGCTTTTTCCACTCCGATAATACCGACTTTTTTCATTGGATGCACCGCAAATGCTTCATTTTCATTTGCATAATGTAAATGTTTATATGTTATATTTAAGTAATTCGATGATATATTAAGTAATGGACAATGTTTGATCGGTTTGCATTGCGGAAGTGACCCGATCCATCGACCATCGGCACCGCAGAACATTCTCCATCGAGTATTTGATGATGATCCATTAACAGGTATAAAATTAGATAATTCATCGCATATTATGTCGTAATTTACGCTACCATTTGCAGCTAATTGTGTGATACCATCGATTGGTCTTTCAATTTTACCACAGGATTTTGGGAATCGAAACGCTATTATCTTTGTGATACTAATAGATTCAGCCTCTGCTGATATTGAGATTGTTATTAATTTTGATGCACTTTCATTATATAAATTATGATCAATTAATTGACAAATTATAATTAATTTGATTCCTAATGATTCATTGTCTTGATGATCAGTAATACATTTCCGGTATATGCTGACATTACTATTAATTTTATGGATTTTATAATCATGAGTCTCAATATTAAACCAAATTTCAAACATATTGATAATTGCAGATGAATTTAGATGAATCTCAAATGTAAAATTAAATTTTGTCATTAATTCAAATTGTATTAAATTAACTGATAATTCTATTGAATTTATATGATCGATTCCGCTCGACCATTGTAATTGTGAATTCGTTTCTTTGTCAATCATTATTATCGTATTATTTTTGTTGTATTTAATTACGAAATGATCTATATTCAGTGTGAAGAATTTGCCTAAAATATCAAAATTTATCAAAAATAAAAAATAAATAATAATTTGTTAAATAAAATAATAAATTTTAATAGTTTAATACACCAATACATTTATATCAGTATTAAAATTGAGACAATAAAATAATAATAATAATACTTCTAACATATTGTAACATTTGTAATTCTACTCATTTATAATAGTGAAATAATAAAATAATAACGGAAACATAAATATATAAATGTAAAATGTAACATATATAAATGTTATCATTAGTTTTTTGAAAGAATTTTATAAAATTACAGGATATTGTAAAATTCTTTGCCGAAATTTAGAATTTTACTATGGGCATAATTAATATTTTAATTGACGATTTAAAAAATTGTTATTACAGAATTAAAACTATTCATTGATCATTGTAAAATTCTAGAATTTCAAAAATAACATGTGAAAATAGTTTAATTATTGTCTCAATATTATTATTTTTAAAGGGGGGTAGAGTGACCAAGTATTTAAGATTGTCCTAAAAACTCCAGGAATTGGATTTTCTTATCTAGCGTTCAGGACAGACCCCTCAATGTCCAAAGTGCATAATGTTCAGGATAAGAGAAATTTGAAAAAAGTTATACAAACATAGGATATACAAAAATGTACGCTAAAATAATATACAAATTAAACGAGAAATGAAATTTTCTGTTTATGCATTAAATATTTTGTACTTAAATATGATTTTTCTGTCTAAAAAATAAAAAACTTTTTTCATTTAATATTTAAGATTCTATTTAATAATAAATATTATAACAATTATTGTTTTATGTGTCTAGGAAATATCAATAAATAAATAAATGCTCAGGAACGAACTATAGAAGAGTTGATCACCCTATTCTTTGGTCGCTCATAATAATATACTAATAATAAATCATTCACTAATGTTGAAATCTAAAGCCGAGTTAATGCTGAAAATATTTGTTAGCGGTACAGAGTTCGATTCTATTTAAGAGGGCTTACGTTATAGATGTTTTGGTGTGTTAATTTTCAATATCTAACCACAGTGTGGAACGGATCCACTCCATTGTCCCTTATGACACTTGCGAATGATTTGTCGGTAATTTTGGCCATAATATGGACACGCGTAAACGACACTATCATTTTCATCATACAATGATTTTATAGGTATTAATTGTGTGTCCGGAGGTTGACCCGGAAAACCACAATCACATTTTATTATTATATATTTATTTTGAAATATTAAAAATTTCAATAGAATAATTAGAAAATTTATTAATTTTGTCTCAGACATTTGTCTGATTAATTTTGATATGCAAAACCGATTATCATTCCGTTGTGATACTGAATGTGTTAATAGTGAATCTTGTGACATCATCAGGAAATTTATATCATTTATGGGGTTTCCTAAGGATGTGTGTAATAAATTATTACATAATAAAAATTTTTACAGAATTTTTAAAATTTGCTTATGCAAGTTTAATACTATTGTTTTAATAAAGTACTAATGAATTATAATAAATTAATGTAAAATATTTACTACGGGTCTCAGGTTAAATTATTAATAAAATCGAGACAATAATAGTTTATAGCCAAAAGTTGGACAAATGTCAGCCAAAACGGTAGCATAAACGGAAGAAATTTTAAAAGCATTATAATTTATTAATATAACAATTTTTTATAATTTTATATTGTAAAAAATTGCGAACTGTACTGAACTGTACTTCGTGTATAATATTTGTGTATAATATAAATAATATGAATTTACAAGAGTTAAGACAACATTAATTTCTGAAACTTTTCATATGCTAAAGAACAAAGATATAAATGTCATTTTGAATAATTTTGAATGAAATATGACCGGACGGTCAAAAATTAGACCGTTTCTAAGATTTTCAATTAATATGCAACGAACTTTACGCATAATCGAATGTGACAGTTGAAATTTAATATGAATTTTACTTACTAGTAGGAAATAAATCATTTACAATCTTAAATTCAATATATTTTTGTGTGATTTAATAAATTCACTAATTATTATAAAATAGAAAATACTAAATATTTAATATTACTTAAAAATATTATTTAAAAATACTAAATATTTAAAGAATGCAAAAGAAATTAGTATTTTAATTTTAAGATAATTTTTTTACGTTAATTCATTATAATAAATATTATTACCGTTAATATAAAGTGTTTATAGTTATCATTATAATTTTTATAATATAGATATTATACATCATATATAAGTATGCATTTAAATAATATACATTTATTCATTATAAAATTAAATAAAACATTTAAATTGACAAATTTCATTTATAATCCCAAAATTTTTGTGTCAATATAATTATCTCACGATTCTTTTTGCCTCCCCTTTTGAGCATTCCTCCAGGAAAAACATACCTGAAACAATGGAATTTAATTAAGATTTATCAGCCACAAAATGACTCATACAATTCGCGACTGTCTCCAGACATAACCATTAAGAAACAATTGAGAGTGAAAACAATTAATATCAATACAATAGTTAATTTCATCATTGTGATTGTGACGATAATTGACATTGAAATAACAATACATAAACAATGTATAAACATTTTTGGCACTACAATTTCAATTTATGCATGCATTGTGCTCTAATTACTGTCGCACTCTGATTAATTTAAAACAAATTATTACATTGAATTATATGTTATTTTATTTTATAGATAAAAGATTCAAATATTTAGATATTCAAGAATTTGTATTATCAAAATTCATATCATTCCATTTACATAATTGTATCAAATCCCACCTCAGGTATTGTTGCACGGAATGGTCTGATGAACTTTAGGATAATTAAGATTTTGATTATCTGAGTTCACAATGATTAATCAATTGTAATTATTGAATTATAAATTACATGAGTAAAAAATAAAATGACCATTGTTGCAATACAATAATCATTGAACATCTCATGCATTTAATGCATAATTAGTGAAGCATGTTCTGTCGAAAGGTTTTACGTGTTTATGTAATTGTTTAGGCGATTATAAAGTGTGCTCAATTGTTATTCAATGCAAATTCAGAGTTTAAAATGTTAATTTAGCTTTTCCTGTAATTAACCTTTAACCTTAAATCATACTTATATTATGCAATGACATTTCGAATTATTAATTATCATTTAAAAATTAATTTTATACAATAAACTTCTGAAATTTTCATATAAAAATATAAAAACTATTTTATTATTTTAATTTTTCTTATATAATTTCTATTAATGCAAAATATATGTCACTCTTTTGAAAAAATCAATTACAATAATTGTTATAATTTAGTTGTAATTAGAAAATAGTTCAATTGATGCAATAGGAATTGAACATATCATTAAGGCATACATCACGAAGTACCGTCATTAGCCTAATTTCGTAATCAATTCACAAATGAATTATTCGGTGAAAAAAATTATTCAAAAACAATTTAAATTCATAGTAAAAATTTTATCATTTTTAATGTCATATCTTAAAATGATAAATTAGTTTTTAAGTAATTATTTAAAACACAAATAGAATAATAATGGCAAATAATGGTAAATAATGGTAAATCACATTTTAAAAAAAAAATAATTAATATGCGCGCCTTTAACTTAAACATTTAGCAAAAACCAATCCCATTATATTGTTATGGTTTTAAGTATTTGTAATGAAAAACGATCACATATTACTAAAGTAAATACATTTAAATGTTATGCAATTATTCGAGAAGAAATTCCTGAACGACTTTCTTAAACTCTATGGGAAATTGTTGATGCATATTATGGGAACCTTTAGGAAAGCGATGTAAACGCGCATCTCTAATTTTATTAACTAAAAAATTAGGGTGTTCAACCGGTGCTAATGGGTCCAAATCTCCATGTAATATAAGCGCCGGACACATAATTTGTCGGATTTCATTTCTACAAATATCATCCAAATTATTAACATAAAAGTCCACGTGTCGCTCCCATAGGGTTTGCAATTCTTTTCCATATACTTTCCTATACGAATCACGTACCATAGGGTTCCACGTATATATATCACGTGTTGCGGAGAGTGCTTTTTTCTCTTGAGGTACGCAATAAGCATTTCCCGCGATCGTTACTATTTTATTTACACGTGATATATATTGTATGGCCATAAGAAGGGCCGTTTTCCCACCGTCACTCCATCCGATTAACGAATATAAGTCAATTCCCAATTTCTATTAACACAAAAGATAAGATTATATCGTCTCAAATGTTAATGTTAACCCATCAATAACAAAATATATAACAATAGAACGAAAATGGTCAATCATGTAGTTTTGACCTCTATTATTATATAGATAATTTAGTCCGTCTCAATTTTTGCTATTGTTGTGAATTTCCTATTGTATTATGAAATTTTAATGCATATGATTAAGAGTTTGAACGGTTATTAGGGTATTGAAGAATTTCTATTTTTATAACCAAAGGTCATTTGGTTATATCATATTCATTCATAAATTAACATTACGTTAATAGTATATAATTTCATAAAATTACGTAAAAATGCGAAAAATAAGAAAAAATTGAAAATTATAGTTATGAACTCTATAATTAAATTATAAGCATTAAATATTTTTTTTGACATTTATAATGAGTTTTAAACATTCCTTTTGCAAAACGAAACATATTTTAACATTTTTCACATATTTTAAAATGAAAAGGATATAATTTTACCTGAGAAAATGCACTTAAATTATGAGATTTTAGTGCTAAATTAAAATACCTAAAATATAATTATGTAATACATTCCTGCAGAAAATTCAATGCATAAAACGATTATGCAAATTATTGTAGAGAAATAAATGTGTTATGACATAATATCGGTCATGGACAATACCTCTATTTTGTGGACATACGTCAAACATTTTTTAAACAAAAAAATCTATCATAAGTGGAAAAATGTTTTTCAGTACCTGCATAAGTTTTGCCGCAATATCAGCATCCCTTTTGTAGATATCTTTACAATAAAATCTTTCCGGAGGACGACTATGCCCATATCCCGGCGGATCCCACGCAATTATTGTAAAATTTGTTTTGTCAAAACCCCCATCACCATCTTCAAGTTGAATATCGAAATCACTTCGACTCGACCCTATATTTTATGATTACCGACAAAATAATTATTATTATTTTATTAAATACATTTAAATCTCACTAATGTAAACATATTGCGGCAGATATTTTTGTTGAGAAATTTTTACGTACAGTATACCTTAACTAAGGTATATTGTATTTGAATTTTGTAATTTATTCACTTTAAAGCAAATATTTACTGAAAAGAGATTTGCTTGAATATGTATGTAAAATTTACTTGTAGCTAAATAGTTTATATAATTAATTTTTTCAAAAATAACCTAATATAATTACCTATACCGCCGGGTAATAGCAAAATATAATGATCACCGCATCCAACTTTTTCATAATGAATTTTTAAACCATCGATTTCCATGAATTCTCCACACATTTTAATAAATTCAATAACTAAATTTGTAATACTCTATAAGTCTCTTTGAGTCTTTAGCAAATTTTGCTTAAACTTATATAATATTAAAATTGAGGAAATAATTTTTAAAATTACAAAAATTTTCCCTTAAAACATGTTAATGACTGAGGAAAGAGAGTCATTTGAAGAGATAAATTAAAAGTTCATAATCATTTTGCAGTAAAATTATGATAATATCAGTGAAAATTTCCCGTTTTATACCGTTTTATAATTTACTACATGTAAATGAATTAAATTTTTTTTAAAATTATAGGCGCGCGAATATCTTTTATCTATATTTGGCAAAAGTCTTGAAAATGTTCCATTATATAGATTATTCTCGTGGTTTTTCCATGTATAAAATGTGATAAATTTTGAGATTTATTTTAACATTTTTATTTTTAAAAATCGAATACTTGACCTGCACAATGTACAGGTTTCAGGTCAAAACGCTCATAAAACCGGGACAATAATCCTGTCAAAAATGGAACATTCGGAGATAATTGCTAAAATTGTCGTTTAAAAACACATAATTTTATATCACTGTTAATTTTTTAGTTTTTTATTTGTGTTTAATATTAAATATCACATTTTTTTGTTATTTGTTAAATATCTAAACCATTGAATCATATAAATTTTCAAAATGAATATGATTGTTTTAAAACGAGACGTGTACAGGTACAGGTACAGGTATACATTGCCGATGTCATAACCCTTCAAACTGGGACTTTCATGGCTATTCAGGGTCACCGGAGACCCGTAATAAAAAAGTATACTTTTCGTATCGAAACATAAAATTTTTATTTATTTTGCATTTGTAAATACGCCAATTAAAAAGTATATTGACCGATGAGCAAATAACTATATCTTGTTTAATTTTTTTGAAATAAATTGATAAAGATACTAGAAAATGATAGCATTGATAAGAAAAAAAACATTTATTTAGGATTTGCATATTTATTTATTAAATTCATATAGAAAATTTTATAAATTATAAATTAATTCATAAAATTTGAAAATTCCATTTTTTTATTATATAATCATCTTTAGTCTGACATTTCACGATTAATCATTTGCATGATTTTAATAATTTAAGATTTAATTTCCTGATAATAATCCTTAGATTTTTGAACCTTAAATTTTGCAATTTTTCACTCATCATTCTCTTGTTTAAATAGTTTAATTATCTTCTTTCATATGCAATAATTATTATATTTTCATCGGAAATCATAAAGACATTGAAATTAGCATAAAATTAAATAAATTGAAAATTAAACTTCAATAGGGTTAAACGTAAATACATTTATTATATACAAATTCAATTTAATTATGACAAAATCATAATTATGAAAATAATTCTATATTAAGATATGAAATAACACTAATTTTAAATTAACATTCCTAAATGACATATAAAATACATTATTTTTAGTAACATACACTTGAGATTGCGGTGTAGAGATTTATAATGATTCTTAATGAATAGAAATTTAATGACAAATTTAATGATTGTAATAAAACAATAATAAAACTCAATTATCATTTAACCTCTGTTAATATAACAGCATTAAACATATCTCTTTAACAATACAGTCCTTCAGCAACTCGTTTGTAACGGTAGTCTCACTTGACTCGAGTCTTTATTGTCATCGGTGGTCTCTTTCGAGTTGTGACTGTTGAGCAAATGTCTTTCATGTCGCGGTGATGACCCATCATTACTCACATCTTCACCCGTTTCGCTGATAATCTTCTTCTTTCTCTTTTTCTTAAATATCACGCATATAATCACACCAAAAAATGCAAATACTATTGCAATTATCAACAATACAAATATGATTATATATATTAATGTTTGTGCTGTCAATGGTCGCGCTTTAACATTCCGGAAGAATATGGAAGCGATGATACTCTTTAATGAAGGATTTAACTGAGGACAGCGCTCGAAAAAGTTGTTCGGTCCGAGTGTCCATATGAATGATGGCGATGATGGCGATGATAATGATGATGTAAAATTATTTGAAATTTTTGAATAAATTTCATTATCGAATAATAAAAGATTTGAATCAATTTCAGTCGCTGCTGTTACTGTTGATCCGAGCGAAACCGGAGCTTTTGCAATTGCATCATTATACGGATTTCCTATGCATTGATGCGTGTATATAACATTATGAATTGAGGAATCTGATGATAGGAAAAATAAATAGAAATTTAATGATTAAATAACCATTAAAGTAATTCTAAACCTAAATTTTCACATTAAATGTAACAATACCCTGAATGAAGTATGCATTACTGCCGATGACACCATATGCCGCACTCAATGGTTTCTTAAAATCAAAGTTCATTGTTGCGAAATATTCATCAGTCGTGGTGCATACCGGCGAATCGATACTGCAATGAACAATTCGTTGCGGTGAATTCCACGATCCCGAATCAGTTCCATTCTCTCCCCACTGACCGATATCATAGGACAATGTACTCCATTCTTCTTCATTTTGATCGTGAATGCGGCGCCTCTGTAATAAACATAATAATCAAATTGATTTATAATTGAAAATTTCTTTTTTTTGGGAAAATATTTTTAAAATTATTCTTTATTAAACAGTTGAATGCCTATAATATGAACTTTCAGCAAAGATTAAAGAATAAATTGATTTTATGAACAAATTCATTGATTAATTATAAAGAATTTTATTGAGATTATTGAGATGCTTGAAAAAATGATGATCATCGTAAGATAATTGACAATTAAAACATTTTAATTTTTATTGAAATGAAAAATTTAATAAAATATATAAGTGAATTGTCCATATTATAGGGATTTCATGGTATTTATACAATAGTCAAACCTGAATAAGAAGCAGTGAATAAACTCCGTTTCTACATTGTCTCGTGTCTTTAATAAGCGAAGCATCGGGTGTGAACCCGTATGGTATAAGTTTTGCATTATCACTATTTGGGAGATCACTCGTCGAATTAATAAACCAATAATATTGTCCGCTGCTAATAAAGTAACGCTCAACAGAGTCCAGAAACACAACCCTTTCAATTGTGTCCACTGAACTGCCCGTACATAAGTCTGGTGTATATGCATTTGACACTGATGATAACAAAATTAACACAAATATCATAACAATTATATGATAATGTAAAAACTGATTTAATCGTATTGAATTCATCATTTTTGACATTAGAGAGGCTCCACTTTTGCACAAATCAAACAAAACTTTTCATTAAACAAAAATTTTTTTTAATTAAATAATTATTTTAATTAAATAAATTTATTGCGATGACATGAGTTGCATTATAACAGACATAGAATAATCAGTTATTCAAGTTCAATGTCAAAACACTTTACGTTCACCGTAAGCAGTAACATCATTGCATTTCGTTGCGCGTCAATGAACTTTTAAATATAATTTTCTTTTGTATTACAAAAATATCACACATCATTATTTTGATAATAAAATAAATCAATTTTTTGTGAAATTCGAACACAATAATTGCATATAATTTGGAGATACGATAATAATCATCACCATCACCACGGTAATTGTTCGATATTTCTGCGGTATATTAAAGTAATATTTTATCTCAATTTAAAATGCTCAAAAATATGTTTTTTTAAAGTAACACATAAAGATAAAGATAGTCTCAAAGATACAGTACAGACTCAAATGCACGTATTCACTCACAACTTAAACACCATAAACACTTAAAACACTTAAAACACTTAAAACACCATTCAAAACATAGTAACGTAAAAATGTTAATTAATTATAAAAATGGATCATTTCCAATGATACAGAAAATTACAACAGCCAAAAGGTTTGTCCCCTGAAAGTAGTAAAAAATGGCAGACATATTTAGCAACAGTTCCAACTTATGGTTGAATCACCTTCGACTGAACTCGTGTCAGGTTTGTGATGCTCGATAAAGGAATTGCCACTATAAAAGGGCCAAAAAATATATGATGATACCTGAAGAGATACACCTTAAAACGTACTGATGGGAGATAATGACGGTACGCGATCGTGCGGAACACCGTGCGAACCCTCACCTATTCTAAAACTGGTTTTTAAAGCTCAGCTAAAAATTACTGCTGAAAAACTTTTTGACATAACATTATATAATACTAACGGCTTAAGGGACCATACTTCTAACAGTGTTAACTGAAAAATGTTTCAACAGGAGTTACGCTAAATTATCGAGAGTCGAGACTGATCATACCATTACTAACATTTCCAATTTACGACATTTGTGTATGTGTGTCTTACCAATTCTAATCTCTTTTTCCATAAGATTATCACACTCCTTAATTGTTCGTGTCGATCCACTCGAGTGATTTAAATACTACTGCCATATTAATGAGAGAGGAGTACCATCATCGTGACCATATCCATGTCCATGTCCCCAATAGTAAAAAACTCATAAAACTCTATAAAATGTAAGTCAAGGGAATGGTACAACTATTGTATGCATATAACACTCGTAACACTCTTTTACAATGAAAACGCGATTTAAATTAATCGTAAAAAAATCATAAAAATCATAAAAATCACAAAAATCACAAAAATCCTTGAAATGTATCAGAAACACACAAAAATAACATAATACAGTTATTCAGCGGAAGAATGAGTTAACCACAATCGGAACAGTGAATTGAGGATTAAACATGACAAACCATTGAATATATTAGGAATTGAAAAGGGTGTGTGTAATATACACACTGTGCATACGCGTATTATACATTATACATTCACAGAAATTTCAATTAAAAAAGTAATTCATTCATTCACATTCGTGATTCACATCTTATGACAGCACCGGAATGGTATGATATTACTCATTTGTTTCGTTGAATAAATTTATACATTCTTTAAAATTTTTAAATCATAATTAAGCATTTCCTATTTGGCAGTGACTGTGTGTTGGCGCAGTTCAAAACTTTTACTACACTTAAACCTTAAAAAGTCGGAATTAGAGGGCGTAACGTTTATACAAAATACTTTTTTAAAAAACAATTTTAACTTTTTATATATCAGATTGTAATTTATTGAATTTCTCGAATTCAACAGAACTTATTTAATTTTAAGTAAACTCACAATTCTTTCAAAAATTATTTACAATTCTTAAGGTTTCACTATATTTTCAATTTGATTGTCGTAAACAAAAAAGTTGTATTTCAACTTTCGCCGCACTGTAGTATCAGGAAATTACCATAGTGTTTAATTCAAACACTCTTTTTTGCCAATTGTTAGTACCAATGAGAGCTTTGGTATGAAAATTTATAAAACAGTATTGACATAACCGCATGTGACTCAAGGACATGATTTTTATTAAATATTTGTTATAATACAGTATTAACATAAAACTTAATTCACGACACATCAATTCCTAAATTAATTGTGATGACATTTGATGCAATTGAAGGACACACTGTGCTTAAAAATTGCTTAAATATAGTAATAAATTTAACTCATTTAAAAAGTATTATTTACATTAACATCATCATCATTATCGTATAAAACACAAAAGTATAGAGTTTCTTCTGTATTTATATGAGATTAAATTACGTGTAAAATGAAATAATACAAAAACATGTTTTATGTCTCTCACTGTAATTCGATGATATACGTCTGGAATTAGTTTAGAGTATCATATTATTTTAGGCAATAATAATGAGGTTAATCAAAATATTACTGTTATATTATACTGAGAGTATGACTAATACAATTTAATGCCGTTTCGTATATAATTAATGTGTTTTGTACCGTTATCATTTCTGAGAACATATTATGTTCGCATGAAATGTCCTATAATTAAATCCTTTATCATTATTTTGTTGTACTATTATTATCAACAACAATCTTTGGCACTGCATTTGACTGTAGATATAAATTCACATTATTATTAATTGAAATTCTAAAAATAAAAATTACAAAAGAAATATATATTTTTTGCCAAAAATTGAAAAATACAAAATTCTTTACTCAATACTATTATTTTTCTTTAATAACCAATTAATGAGACTCAATACATCAATTAACAGCAATTGGAGTGTGCATTTTATTTGTTGAGTGAAACTTTTATGAAATATAATTAAATTGACTAAATTAATCCGGGAAATAATTGGATGTGTGTAATCCCTTTTTAATGATAGGGTTGAAAAATCAGAGATTAATTAATAGGGATTTCAAAGATATCATTTAATACGGGCGTATCCCAAAACATCACTGTCTCAGGATGTTAGTGTCCCATATTGTAAAAATTCAAATAAAATTATACATGTATGTTGAAAATTACATTATTTTTAGATACAGTATTTTAGCGATTATAAGACGATCGCATGTATAAGACGCTGCTTGTTTTTGCATATTTGCATGAAAATATTCATTTAAAAGACGGACTAGTGTGACTAGTATATAAGACGAACATACTATTTTTTTATTTTTTTCACTTTTAAATGTATATAAGACGCGTCTTATAATCGCTAAAATACTGTATATAAATTTCAGTTTCAGTACACATTAATGAAAATTTCCCGATTAATTAAAATGGTGATTATATCTTAATTTTGAAAATTCTCTTTAAAAATTAAAAATTAATTTAAAGAAATTAATTATCACCGATTTTGTTGAGGACATTAATCTTAATCATAATGTGACCGACAAAAAAGAGAGTCATTCTTAGCCCTATTAATTAATTAAATCTAAAACATAATAAATTTGAATTTTATATTTATTTTATAGTTACTTATATGGTGTTGTTTTTCATAATTATATTAACTCAATTGAGGATATGACAATTGACTCTAATAAAATTTCATGCGTATCTAATGGTGAGATGTTACACTGAAGACGTGTAAATTCAATGATGTTTATGATATTGAGGTTAATGGTGATTATGGATGATGCATTACGAGTAAATTTAAAGGTGCAAAACATTAAAAATCAAAATTCCTGAATTAATCTAAAAATCTAAAAATTTCATTATCAATTTTTTTCATTTGATGATAACAAATAATGGATTAGTTTTGTGTATCATTGAAATACAATGATAATAATATACAAAAATGTAGATGTAGATGTATAGTCGGGTGCATTGAAATTGAGAATTTAAAAAAAATGTCTAAATTTTGACCCGTCGGTTAAATATGATCTAAAACCGTTACAAATGATATTTATAACCCTGTTCTTTAGCATTTCAAAAGTTCCAGTAAATAATTTTATCCCAAACCTTATAAATTTATTGTCAAAGTCGGCGCGGAAGAG
>LBFL01023232.1:9155-19654 GCA_000988845.1 Hypochthonius rufulus
TAATTCAGTCAATCATAATGACGGTGTTTTAATTATTTTATTAAAATAATCATAAACATAAATTCCCAATCATAATATGTTTTTAAAAGAATGGCTTATGTGTGATTTGATGAGAGTCATCTTAAAATAGTAATTCTTTTAATTATTTTCTTTGAGCCACAATCATGTGATTGTGGTTTAGGATAAGATATTGAGATTTGAGGGGAATACATTCGCACGTTTTTCCATTTCTTTGTTTGAGTATTTATGAAAGGGACAGATAATAACGGTCAGTGACACGAGAGTTTTCGATGTATTAATATATAAAATAAGTCAAATATGAACGGATGACCCTTTCGGAGACAGTATTTTCCTCTGAGAGATGAGTATTTTGATCGATAATACTTTGATTTTATTATACGTGTCTTTATGGTTCCTTAAACCGTTTTTCATATTTCAATACCACTGAAAAATGGTAATATAAATCCATGACGTATTAAAGATCAACATCCATATCAATCCTAAAGTCCAATTTTAATGGGGTATACAAAAGTTCCGACATTGAATCATGTGAATTCAATTATATTTTTTTATGGATATAATATATATATATAATATATATAATATAATATATATAATATCGTATGTCCCAAAATTAAGAGTATCCAATACTATATTAGACTATGCATTGACATTTTTATATTTAATTGCTTAGAAAATAATATAATTTAATTATTAAAATTTATTTTATTAATTGTATTAATTGTATTAATTATTTTTTAATTAATTTTAGAATGTTTATTTATTTGTTTATATTTAAATTTAAAGAATATGTTTGTGTTGAACATGATGATTGTGTTTTAATTATTTAATTGATTGTTGATTCGTGCAAATGAGTGAGAAGCATCGGGATATATCTTAAATAAAAATAGTGAACTTAATAAATTTTTTGTCAATATTTGAATTATAGATTATATTATGGACATATAATTTGGTTTGTAAAGTAAATCTTGATACAAAATGTAATATTATTTCATGCTATTTAAAAAATAATCTATATTATTAAAATATTGGAGTGTCTGTTTGTCCGAAACAATTTTGAATATTTTAAATTTTAAAGCAAAACATTTTTGAGCGCGGAATAAATGAATTTTCAACTGTCTTAACAACTTTTGTTTGAATAAAATGATTTTGAAGATAAAATCAAATTGTTGTACGGATTAAACGTGTGATGAATCGTATTTCCCGCACATTTGATTGAAATTATAATATTTGAGCAAAATTTTGAAAATAATTTTAAACCAAGAAATATAAAAAATTGTACTAGAATTTTCTTAGTGAAATATCATCTTTAAATTAAAGAATCTAATTAATCATTATTAGAGATTATACCTCTACCGAAACATCTTAAATAAATAATTTTTTCGCATTCAGAACTATCACAGAATGGCTTATTATAGAAAATCTTAACATTAATTATTCAGATTCTTGTACAGACGTATGATTAAAAATTGTAAAATGATAATCCCTTTTCAAATACTAATATACATCATTTAAAAATATTTTAAACTTTTACATTACTTGAGGTGCAAACTCTTTTGTCTGTTAACACAAAATAAATGTCGATTCAATAAAATTTAATAAATGTTCAAAATGATTAAAGCCCTGATTTTCAAATCTCTCACTTTCCAAAGAATTTTATCAAAACCCGTATTTTATATAATTAAAAGTTCATATTTTTTAATTGTGATAATATTTCTCGAGAATATTTTAATAATTTCACCACTGATAACTTTTAAAATTGAGCATTCAGCTACGGTTATGGTGATATCTTCGGTATTTTTCGATAAAACTTTATATATATAAACTAGAATGTTCATGTAATACATAGACTATATCGAATTACGATGCACGAGCACATAATGAAACAAATAATAAAAATAATGTGCTAACTTGTTAGTTAATAACTATATTTGGTTGTAATTGAATAATTTATATAATGAACTGTACTAGAATTTTCGCAGAGAAATGTAGCATTTAAATAAACAAAATAATTGAATATTAATTGGATGAAACCCCCATAAATAACTCAATGATTTGCCTAAAATTATTATCTTTATTAAAGTTGATTATTTTTATTTTTTAGAATAAATTTCTGCAGAGATTTTTGTAAATATTTATTCGAAAATATTTTCTAATTTATTTTGAATATCGTGACTTTTATTTAAAAATATATTCTCATATTTCCCATTTTCTCATCACTATCATCATCTTTCAGCGATTACTTAAAATGATGAAACTGATTGAATCGGATCGTAGAGATATAACATAAAAGACTGAATGTAACGCATTAATCTGTTATCGTAACATTCCTATTGTTTTCGTACATTTCCCGACCGTACCAATGTCTATACTCATTTCCCGATCGGAGATGATACAGGACAGGTTCAGTGATCGCAATCATTGCAACAATACTATTGTTTATATCGCTAAAAGTATGAAAATACATATCACTAATATACACGCACAGCATTAGAGTAAATGTTAGTCATAAATTATTTGAAAAAAATACTTTCAATGAATTAATGTGCGAATCAATAAATACAGTTAAACTCCGGTTTTGTTCCGTTGAAAATTGATTTTGTATGCAGTGTATTGACTTTCTTTTGTCCTTCAGTAACGATTTTGCATTTTTCAAGATTTAACTGTATATACAAAAATTGGGTTATTTAAGAATTGAGAGATTAGAACTAAAATGAAGTTAAAAGCAATTTTAGTGATATCATCGATACTCTAAACTTATCATTTCATCATATTTCTCTATTCTCAATTTTATTGCATCCATTAAATAGCATAAGGGACTGCACTACGCGCGTGTTGCGCGTGAGTTCATGAATCCCAACAGATGATGATGCAGTGCGTGCGCGTATGTCATGTGTGAATGTGCTATGGCATAACACAGAGAAGAGAGAGAGTTTTGATCGACCACATTTGGGGGTCCACAACCATCATCTGCTGCAAAAGTGCTCACCACTCTCTGGAAGTTCTGTGCAAAGCTCAAGAGCAAACTCTAAACGCTATCACTTCCCAACTCCGCGCTCATATCAATGTTATACAATTTCTGTGCGTGTGTAGTGTATGTGAGTCTGTGTGTTGTGTGTGTGCTTTTGGAGAAGAGTTTTTTGATCATCAGTATCAGCATCACTTAAAGTCGTGCCGCTGATGCTAAAGACACTTCCTCTGTATCTTTAGATTCTTTTTACTGTACGCTGAAAGACGTGATTATCTCAATATATATTCATATGTGCGTTTTTTCTTCTCATATATTGAAAATTTCGGGAGAGAGAAGTGTAACAATTGACTATAACTTAATTAAATCTTTTGTGAGAGTGTCAATTGAAAAGAATTAAATTCTTCTGATTATTCATATTGACTTTAATATTAATAATTTGTGTGCCTTTAATATTTAAAAAAAAATACATATTAAAGGTATTGTCTGAAACTAATTGAATTTTTTTGGTAATTTTTATAAAAATTTAAACTGAACTTATAAATTTGGTGAACAATAATTTGGTTGAATACAATCGAATTATTTACTGTTTCATTGGAATTTCTGCTCATCTCTGACATAAGTTTAATGTTCTTATATATTTATCACGATTCATTACTTTACAATCCCAATTACTTCAGTGTATACCAAACGAATTGATCTTAAAAACACGATCTCGCAGTGTGTGCTAAGATCACACCGTAAGGAACAAACGAGTAAAAAACTTTTTTTTATCCTTTTGCATTAACATTGTTTTTTTGCTCTTTACCCTATCATTGCATTGTTTTCTGTTACTACTCTCATCCTCCATTTGTTGTCGTTAGCCTCAAACTCAAAGTGTCCATACGTATATATACTCCACTGATTACTGATGGTGTTGCAGCAAATTTCTTCGCCATCAACACCATGAGCATCACATGAACATCAGCATCACTCTTGAACAGCCGTTCGTGTGTTGCCACTGTGTGTTGCACTCGTGTATCTCTTGTGCCGCGTTCTATTTTCTTCTTCGCTTATTTCTCAGTGTCTCATCCTTATCCGCATCTTCCTCTTCTGATTCTCTCCTCAGCATCACTCCCATTCTCTCTCCCATCTCCTAATGGACTGAAGCAACATGAGATAAGACATCTCTTCAAGTGTTATACTCCAACAATACACTACAACAATACACTTAAACTCTTAACTCTACACCTTATGACATTCATTTACTCTTCAATATTATCGTATTCATTTCAACTCTTATTCATCATCATCAAACAATTGGCAATTCTTTGAATAAGAATAACGAAAGTGATCTGTGATCACTTAATAAATATACGAAGAAATTCCTTCTTTTGGATCTCTCATATATTTGAGTTTTCCCAAATGATTGTGCATTGACAATTGCCGAATATTGAAAGTTTCGCAAAGAAAAACGAAAACATAAAAAGAGAAGAGTTAAGATATCCTTTTACTGTGGCAATTGTTTAGAGGCAAAAGACCTCTTCTTTTATAGATTGTATTGTAGATTGTATTGTTGCAATTGGAGTATTTCTTTTTTGATCCCCGTTCTATATTATCCATTAATTATATGTGACCGGTGAACGATCACAATATATTTGATCATCCAATAACATTAAGTGGTGAAAGTGTTTCATTTTTGTTTCGCTGATCCTTTTTGCATCACCGAAAAGAATTCCTTTGCGATTATATATTAAATTCTCACCGATCGTTAACGGTTAATAATAATGGCAAATAACACTGATAATATGATTTATATGAAACTTTTCGTCATGTTTTGTTCCGTTTTGGGCTTCGCCATTACATTGGATTTTGATGGTGAGTCTATGATGATGTTTGTTTATTCAACCATTTAATTATGTTAAGATAATTGTGGTATTTTCAAATAAAATAATAATAATAATATTAAAATAGAAACTAAAATAATGCATATAAACCTCTATAATATGAATATATTATGATAGGTATTTTAGGTTCATGATATGAAAGTTTTTTGCATTATAGAATTTGTCAGATTATTTTTTTTATAGAGATTATTTGAGTGAAAGAAAGTTTACGTTAGTGAGGTTTATATGTATATTAATTTATTGATTTAATATGGAATTTATACAGAGTAACCAATGGTAATGGTAATGGAATGTGAGTTTATTTTAATTCTATAATTGCAGTGGTCTTTTGGACTCATTGAAATAGGGTTTTGTCAGCGGCAGTAAATAAAAAGACCCGTAATTTAACTTTTGTGGAGTGAAATTAGAGTTTGCGTGTCACTAATTTGATGTATATTAATGTCAGTAATTTCAAAGGGACATGTATTAATGCCATTAACAAACACTGAATTATTACATAACGACACTTTAATTCACAAACAAACAGAAAAGACTTTTTTATATTATTATTTTAGTTGTGCCTGAATTTTGGTTTATAGAAATACGAGAATTGTGAGATGTGACCTGAGATTGTAATGTGATGTAATTTATTTCAGTGTTCAGAGGTTTTTTTCGGAGGTTTTCTGTGGTGCGATGCGATTCAATGAAATGTCTCTGCTTTTTTATTATTATTTCCTCAGTAAACGCATTACAACAGTTGTGATGTAATTTAACTCTTTTTTTATATTTATATTCTGCGTCATGATTTTGTCACTCTCTATTTTGATAGCCTCAATTTGTTGTTTTTGATTACGAAAAGTTTCATAATATCATCATTAGTCACGTGTT
Organism: Hypochthonius rufulus; assembly: GCA_000988845.1. Classification (NCBI taxonomy): domain Eukaryota; kingdom Metazoa; phylum Arthropoda; class Arachnida; order Sarcoptiformes; family Hypochthoniidae; genus Hypochthonius; species Hypochthonius rufulus. The sequence goes on from LBFL01023232.1 coordinate 14,898, forward strand.
TGGAGTACTAAAAAATTGCATTTTTTTATATGAAACTATTGATTTATGAATAATCATTGATTTTAGTATTGAATAAGCGTAAGTTATGAATCATAAGAAACTTTAACAATAAAAATGTTTCGCAGAAAATCCCAATATCTTTAACTTTAAGAAGATATTGAATGTTATATAATTAAGTAGATAAAACCAAAGGATCACATTAGATAATCACATCCAAATCAATTTTCAGATTATCCCATCAAAAAATAAATTAGAAATTCTCCATGAGGAAGCAAATAATTTCTCCCTTGTATTTGAAATTTTTAAAATTTAAAAATTCGAGGCTGACCATAACATATAGAAAATGTATCCCCTACCAAATTTTGGAAATTTTCCAAATTTACCCCCCTCAAGACCCAAAAAATCTATAGTCTGGCCGGGTCTGTAAGTGACCAATAAAATTAGTTCGTGTTGCCCTATGTAAATGACATTTTTGTTATGATTTTTTAGTCAAATTAAAACACTTCGATTTAATTACATGAATTAATAAATATATCAATGCTTTACGCAGAAACATCAATTGACTATTATTTAGAAAAAATAACTAAGAATATATAAATGTAATCATGGTAGATTTTTGCATAATTTAGGTGTTACCAAAGAAATAACTTTACATAAAATTATAATTTAAGAGTTTAGTTGTTATAAAATTACATTACAATGCATTACATATCATTGCAATACAATGTAATTCTTTTTTTTATATTTATTTAATTAAAAATTTTAACATTTAATCGTTGACCCTAATTTTATAAATTACATGTATCAAAAACATATATATTTTTAAATGCTCTAAAATCTTTAATTATCTTGAAATATGATTTTCGTCTTCAGACACTTCCAAAGGAAAATTAAATAATTTTCTATTCTCATTTTTTCCCGCATTTCTTCGCGAACATATATTACAATATTACACTCTCAGTTTGCATTTGTAAAATTAAATTTAGTACATTATTAGCCTTTACTTAACACCATTAATGCTGCATTCACTAGAAATAGGATAAAATAAGGAATAAGCGGTTAAATTTAATATGTAAGTCATGTGAACCTTTTTCTTCTCAAAGAGCTTATGTTTCCCATTTCTTTGTCTTCAATTAAATTATCCCATATTAGGGCCTCTGAATTGTGCTTTCTTTAGCTGAAGCAAAAGTTTATCACTGTGTTCCAATACAATTTAACAAATATCCAATGGAATGGGATACACTAAAGTATTCTTCTTCTTTAGCAAATTCTATTTCTCTTTATCCAAAAGAAAATGTTTGTGTTTCTTTTTTTCCATTCTTTAGATTCTGCTATTTTTTTAAAGTCTCTGCCTTTAGTTTTTTCTTTTGCACATCTCCATAATGCTCTTTATGATTTTCACATCATTCACATCACATTCGCATCTCTCTTTTTTTATTTATTCACCATTTACTTACGGTACTTTTTGTTTCGGTTTATAGTGATATCTCAAATCTATTCCGTGACTCTCGCGAATTATTTAAGATATTTGTCTCCGCACTCAAATGACGTGACAAATCATACACATGAATATCACGATTACGTTATCACTGACCATATCTGATGATCATCATTTGACCTCATATGAGGGTGAACATTTTCTATCATTTATTTAATGGTGATTGTTGCATGTAAATGGTGCAAATGTATATATACGGGTGTAAATGATTATGAGAGATCATTGTTGAAATCACATAAAGAGGATGTATCATATAACGTAAAAGAAGTAACAAATTAGTTGTAAAGACTTTTCTAATATTATATTTTTTACAAATGAATTTATCTCAATCAACACTTTAAAACGGTCAGTATATGACAACAATGATCAGATAGAGGATTTCAAAGGATGTCAAAAAAGTTTTGACCTTTTCATTTATAGCTTTTTATAACCGAATCCTATCGAAATACAAATCTGTATCCATTAAAGTCGATTGTGCTTTTTGATCATTATTCTTTGGTTTTCATTTTGGCGATTAATAATATAGAATTACCAATTCATAGAAATGTTCCGATTCTTCGCACGTTAATCAAGTCGAAAGCGACAAATAAAATTAATTACCAATTAAAATATTCTAATATTTGTTGCACTGTAAAATAAATTGTGTTGCCAGGCAACGTGTCGCGACAATATTTTATTTTTGCAACAATGCTCATAGCAAATATAGGAATGCACATATAGGAATTCTCATTTTTTATCATTTCCGATTATCGAATAAATTAAGTGAATTTTCCATTATATTTACACTATAAATTTGAATTAATCCAAATCTAATATCATTATACCGTTCCGATGCTTTAAGAGCGTCCCTATAATATAACCGAAAGATCAACACTCAAACACTGAGAATCGTCCATAAATATTCTCGCGGATTTCAATCGATGAAACTTATTTCAGTTGAATTCTCTATTCCGATATAAGGGGGTACCGAATATCATTGTTTTTCTCCCCCTGAGAAAGTAGCTTTAGTATAGAAAACATAAAAAACATACATTCCCGACCCCAGTTCCGTATTTTTCTCTATTCAGGCTCTGCATGGCACTTGTCGATGGTGTTTGGGGACCATCGGTGACCATTCATGTATTGATATCCGACATTTGCAATTGAGTCTTTTGGGAGACATTGTCCATTGAAAGTTACGCAGACATATATTGTTGTGTATATATATATTGTTGTATCTGTTGAGATTTAAAACCGTATCTCATTGTTGCACTTCCTCATTCCTATTTATGGCATTTGTTTTCCCCGAATCATGTACCGAACCAAAATTCCTGTGATTCCATAGCACTGCAGTATATGATACGACAAATACCGATAATGGTTGAGTGTACTTAAGAATTGTGCATTATTATATCAGATGCTACAAAAACAATGTATTTGTACGGTTCAATTTTTTTCAGTTATTTTATGAAATAACTCCGAAAATGAATGGAAAAAAATATTCTATGATTAATGATTTTGGGTGCAAATGGATTGAGAGTGTAATGAAAGGTTTTTTGCCCCTCTCTTTACTCGACTAATGAGCCAATGAATTTACACACCATTGTGTTTCTCTATGTTCTCATAGCGGGGGGATTATCATTTTCCCTGAGTTAAGAATCTATCCCTTTACTTCGCTCCCGTTACTCATAAATATTGTGATGCTAATAAATGTTATGATCATCCATTAAAATGTATATTAAATATTTTTGATAAAATAAGATAATTTGCATTGAATTTATGCATATGTTATTAGGCAGCACTAAGATAGTTGTACGGGGGAATGCAAATATTATTAATTCAGACGGATGTAGTTATTAAGTATATTGATGTTTTGGGAATAAACAAAATAATTTTTTAAAAAAGTGATAAAAAATTTTCATAAAAAATTAGATTTTTATGCTTAAAATATTTCTTTCACGTGACAAATGATATAACATTACAAATAAAATGTATTAAATTAATATTGATTTTTAAAAAAGTGCTCTCAAAATTGAACCCTAATTTAATAACTCTGCCATTAAAGCATATAAAGCGCTGTCACAAAGTTTGTCGCACACTCATAGATTTTAATATGCGAATATGATTTTTTTGGCTCTGCCTTTTCAAGTGCTTATCTCCACGCGAGCACATCACATCCCTCTTCATTCTCATCCCAACACAGTGTATATAAACACTATTCTCATCATTACCATGAATTGTAATACAGTGTTTGGTATTAGAGCATTAAAGCATTAGCACCATACATTAGAATCGCATCCCTATCGTTGATGCTTTTAATAGGGCATCAGTGATGAGTTAGAGTATGATGTGTCAGTGTCGAGATGTGTAAACAATTGGATTCTTACAGTATTAGCATCACTCTAATGTATTTATTGCGATTTTTTCTTAAGATATTGAAAATTAAACTTTTCTTATTGCGGGGAGAATTTTTTCAACTTTTTCCGCACTCTTCATTCTTAAGAGAGCGTCGAAATTATTTGAAAATCTATTTAAAGTTTATGTAACAATTTCTATCAAAATAAAGGGTTAATGATCAATAAAATGGTTCCGGCACAATTTGGTTTAATGCATAATTCAAGTTAACTAAAGAAAGACTATTTCTTTGATAATAAAACTAAAATAATCGAAATATCTTTGCTTTTAATGATTATCACAGGAGTATCATAAAAAAGACGTATTTAATAGGGTTATAAATAAGATTTAAATTTTAACATTTGAGTACAGAATTAAATTTCATTTTATTTGAGAATCTTTTATTATCTATTACCATGTTCATGGGTATAATGCATAAAAGTCGTTTTAGAATATTACATTTTTTGGTTATAAAATAATATTTAATTTAATCAGTATTCGCCAAGGAAGGATCTAGGTAGAGTCCGACCACCCTTAGAATTTTGAAAAATCGGAATACCCCCACTCGAAAATTGCAAGAATATACAAATTATTTAAGAAAAGTGCAAAGTTGACCCCTCCCCCTAAAAAATTTAAAAAAATATATGTTGGACCCCCTCAAGATTAGAAAAATTTTCGGACCTTGGCGAATACTGAATTTAATATCTAAAAACGAATATCTATATTTTAAAAATATCAGAGTGTCTGTATGTTTTTGTATGTGAGCATTAATTGCACTTCGAATTAAAAAATTTTAAGCATTGTCGCAAGCGTTGCGTGGCAACGGATTTTTTTCAATTATTTAAACGATTTGTGTTCACTAACCCTGTTTTAAATGTAAAAAAAT
>LBFL01023296.1:0-14621 GCA_000988845.1 Hypochthonius rufulus
ATAACAAACTACATATAGTGGGTAACAAATTATTGGGGTTTTTACAGATGCCTGCCGCTGACTTGTGTCCACTACCGAAGTAGGTTCTAATGCCTTCTTAATTTTCAATTTCAGATATTATTATTTATATTTATATATCATTATTTTTATTTTTTAGAAAAACGCACATTGTTGTACTTATCAAGTCTAAGTTCAGATTAAAGCCCGTTTATAGACAATTAAATTAGATAAATCATATCCAAATTAATTTGCACCAAAAGAAAGTTATAACCAAAAGAGTGCGCAAAAATATTTTATCAATTTTTGAGCACCGGGGAATAGTTCAAAAATGTCAGAGAAAAAAGAAAACCTATTTTTCTCATTTTACAACACGGGCAGCATACTTTCGTTTTGATTATACACACTCAATTTCAACGAATTCTCATTTGTTAATCTATTTACTCGGCTGTTGCAATTGCAATATAATTAAATGACACAATGTTTTACTCACTTCTCCGGTGATACACAAAAGAAAAGTTCTGTTTTTATTGACGATTTGACACTCAATTTCTTCCAAATATATACTTCTGACATTTCCAATATGCAAATTCGAGCCGAATATAGTTATATTTGTACCGCCTGAAATTGGACCATATGATGGATGTAAACCATAAAAATGTGGTTTTAAAAATTTAAATTCTTCAGAACTTTTGCAAGTCATAAATCCAGAATATTTCGTATCAAAAATAACTATAGGGCCTTAAATTAAAAAAACTTAAACTTAAAACTATATATTATTACTAAAGCCCTGAAACTTATTGAAAATCAATATGTGTTGAAACTAAAAAATAAATTTTTTTAGAATTTCTATCAAAATATGTAAATATTTTAGCCCTCCACGTAAATATTTTGCTCTATTTTCATCATTACGTTTCCGATCTTTAATAATTATTTATTAATTTAAGATATTGAAAATAGTTTTAATATAATGAAAATGTTACCTGATGTTTCTCTTTCAGAAACATTTGTTCGGCAATTCAATATATTTTTCCCAGGAATATCGACTTCAAAACAATATATACTAGCAATATATATTTTCACAAGATGTGGACGAAATGGATAAGTTACATTAATTGCCCTTGTATTTCCAGTCAGAGGTTCGTTTTTTGGTTTAAAATTATATGGAAGAAATCCATCATAATTTCCAGTAATTGATACCCTTGTATTTCCAGTGAGAGGTCCATTTTTTGGTTCAAAATTAGATATTTCACACATATTTTCTAAAGGTTATTACGTTTTATTTGACTCGTATTAAAATCATGCGTAACAATGAATGCGCGTGCATTGTAATGCGATTGGGCACACGCTCTGCATAAACATTCTAGTATATGATTATAAAGTATGATCAAAAATCTTGAGAAATGTTCATATAACCATCACGCTGAACATGGAGTTAGAAAAGTTTCCAGAAATAAAATTACTAAATTTTCTATTAAAAAATAATTTGCAAAATTTAAAAACACGATAAACATATAATACATAACTATATAATATATAATTAATATTATGAAACATTTTGAAAAAGTTATGAGAACAGCGCACACAACAAGAATGTCCATCCCTCCGTGATAGTGTCTCCCGTTCTTCATTCCGGTCACCACCCATGATCGCAATCCATAGGGCATCACAGTGGCCCTTCGCAACCCCATCCGGCAAATGACCCCCATCACGTGACAAATAAACAAAAATATTCAAAATGTTCAAAGGATACAAGCATCAGACGCGCACACCCGCTTCACTCACGACTGGGAACTGATGGTAGGACTCGGCTTTGGTGCGAGAGCGGCGATCTATGGTAAAATTTTCTCAGTACAGTAAAGAATTAAAAAAAGCGATGCATAATTTAAAACAAAAATACAATAAAAATTTGCACAATTAAAATCTATGGGCTTTAACATAACACAGTGAAAATGAAATAATTATAAATAAATGACAATGACTTTAATGAGGGTTCAGTAATACTGATCTGAAAATGCATAAAACAGAAATATTTATACATTTTTACATAATAAACTATGAAAAACAGAAAAACCGAGAAAATTCTAAAATACAAATATAGTTTAACATATGTTCGATGATTAAAAAATGTAAATAATAAAAGTTTAAAACTTAAAGTTATAAAAAGTACAAAAACTAAAAGTTTTACAAAAAATATTGACATTGTTGTGTACATACGCAACAACAATTGACATTAATAGTCACTATTACGACTCTATAATTAAATGCAGCGATTTTCATATTAATTATTATTCTGCAGAAAATCACAATTCTAATGTTTCTATTAATTTTAATTATTATTTTTTGAATTTTGCGAATAAATGTACACACTTTAATTCTTATATCTTAAATCTGATTATCACTAATAATGATTAGCGTGTTCATTCATTTGAAGTTACAGATAGGGTTGCCAACTCTAAAAGTAATCAGACCTGGACTTTTACATATTTTCACCTGAACAACCTGGACATTACCATCCAGAGACGTGGACAAAAACCTGGACAAATTTTTTCTGTCATTAAAACAGCGATATTGGCAAGAATACTTTTTAAATATCGTAAATCACCTAATAATAGACCGGTCTTTTATTTTCGTGAGGGTTTTAAATGGTCAATTAATAGGATGTGGTCTTTTATTTTCTTTTTCATTAATTTTTAAAATTAATTTTCAATTTTTAAAAAGGATTAATTATAAAAATTTAAATGAAATCATTTTCTTCATCAGTACTTTCATTATGTTTTCTTTTAAGCGAAAGATTATTATATTTTAACGATTCATTGTGTTTCATTATTTACTGATGATTCAATATCATTAATTTCCATATTAAACTTTACTTTAAATTATAATTGTATTGATAGCCTGAGATATGTGCACACTGAAATGTGATTTTAAAGTTACAGTTTACATATACAGTTACTATATGTAGTTTGTAACGGGTGGTCTTATATTAGGACGTGGTCTTTTAATTGGTAGTGGTCTACTATTTGGTCATTTACGGTATATACTTTCTCTGCAATTTCGCGGGTTTCAAAAGTCTAATTGAATCAAATTTCAGAAAAACATATTTTAAATATTTTTGCTTGAAAAACAGCATTAAATATATTTTATTTAAAACTCAAATGTTTAAAACGATGCGTCGTAGCGCTGTAATATGGATATATATAGTGATTATTTAATTAATGTATCACCTGGACATTTTGCGTCCAGGCGAAGGGTCTAATTGGACCGTGGACAACTGTGTCTCCGCCTGGACGATCCAGGCCAAATCTACAGTTGGCAACTCTGGTTACAGATAACATTTATGACACATTTGATAATTTTACTTCATTTAAAGTTAAAATTTGTAATATTAACATAACAAATAAATTTATAATTATCAAAAAAATAATCAAATGTTAAATACTAAACATTACATTATAATCAATTGGAGAATGCTATGTGCGAATTGTAATAATATTGATAATGTTTATAATATTATGTGTGAAAAATTAAAAAATATTGTGTCTAAACATAAAATTCTTAAATTAAAATGCACGCGCGCATTGATTGTTAAGAACGAATATAATACGGCAAAACGTAATAACCATTTTTATAGAATTGCGTACTACATTCCGAATGCAATATGAAAGAATTGCCTTCTGATACGCAACGTCCGTCATTCAGAGTTGCTTTAAAATAGTCATCATTACACAAATCAAATGGAACTTTCATCAATCTATTTTCGCTGATAATATATATATATATTTTGTTTAAGTCAAATGCTTTTATGCTACGACCATATGCATTATCGATTGAAACATTTATTTTGCCAATCATTAAGCCAACAGTATGTGTGGGGTGTTTCCTACTTGGACATACTTTTATTATTTCTCCATCATCGGTTTCTATAATAAATGTCGGTTCATGGTGAGACAATGCTAATGATGCTGAGATTATATCTAAAAAATAATTTGTTACTATTAACTATTCATTTTCTTTCGTAACCAAAAGTTACTATCCATTGCATTTACGGCTGAACAAAACACTTTCCTCCATTAGCTAATAAAATCCATTAAATTAATAACGCAAAATCGCGTGTCACGTAAATTTTATTGGCTGAGTTAGGAAAACATTTTAATAACTCCACCGGAAATGCGCAGGTGTGGTGAAGGTTTTTGTTCACAAATAAAGAGAGAGTTAATAATAGAACATTATAATTAATTTTGACATTTACTATTGACTATTATTTTTTTTCAATTAAAAACCATTCACCATATCTTTTAATTAATAGATGCGTTAACAAATCTATCCGCCGAAATAAACAATTTTAAATAATGAATTAGGTATCCTTAACGTTTTGTTAACGCAAAGCTCATATGGCCAGTGAATGTGCATTTTTCTTATAAAATTTTTGTTAAGGGAAAAATGAGCGTTAATAAATATAATATATACATACTTTGTATGTCAAACATATAAATTCCTTCGATCGGTGTTTCTTTAGTTGTATTATCAAATGCAAAACGAATTGATTTTAAAGTGAATGCACAAAGAGCTGATCCTTTAACTTTATTTATATTTCGGCCCTCAATTGGAATTCCCATCGTAATAAATAATGTTTCGTTTTTATGACTACTTATGTCTAATTTGTAATAATAATTAGATCCGGCATCACCGTAATATGCACTCGTGGCAATGGAATACACTGTATTTGTTCTTTTATCAATACATTTAATTGTCCTTTCGCTGTCCGTAAAATTATCATAATCAATGCTATGTACTCTTACCAATCGTGTCTCAAATATTTCTACTGTCGAATTGATCTTTTGTGTCACCAAAAAATATGAATAAGCATCATGTGAAAATCCGTATAAATATTTTACAGAATATGATTCATTCCGTGGATCAATTATTGTCGCGTAGGGTATGTCAGTATTTATTACGAAAATTCCTAATAATACAAGGAAAAGTAAATTCAAGTAAATTAAATTCAACATTTTTTATAACCTTAACAATAGAAAATTTTCTATCTCTGACAGTCATTCCGAATCAAAACATCAAAATTTATTAATTAATGTAAAAGATGTTCAAAATGTTTTATATTTCATTCATGTTTAATGATTTAAGTTATCAATCAAGTTAAATTAATTGATATTCGTGGGACCACACACAAGTTTCAAAAAATGTATAGAAACGAAAGAATATTATTTAGCTAATAATAATCAAAGGATTTGGTTATAACTAAAGCATTATATTTTATTCTTAAAACCTTTTAAAAATATTGGTTTATTCTTTTTTATTTTTTTCAAATTGTAAAGTGTGTTTTTCTACACTGTATACACTGAAAATTCTTGATTTCTAAAAAATTCTTAAATATAAAATTTAGATTTAAAATGCATTTAAAAATGCATTTAAACAAGTCATAATTAACAATTAAATATCATCTAAATGTTTGCCAACAGGATTAATACATAATATAAATTAGTTCATTTTTATCTTTTTCAACATCCTTATTAAACTAAGTTGAACTAATTTAATCATTAATAACTTATTCATTAGATGACTAGGACTTAATTTTTAAATTGATATTTAATTGTTAATTACTACTGATAAAAATATATTTAATTAAATATGCCATCAGTTCAAATGTATAAAATATATTATTTTAATTATAGACAGTATAGAAAAACACTATATTTACATTATTTTAATTAAATGAGGTAAAATCGAATTATGTACAGAAATTTTAAGCATATTTTGTATACATTAATAAGTTTTGATCTATTTTGCTACGGGAAGGATTGTTAAAGATGGAACATACACTCTGTATTTCTTATTAATATTACATTAATATGACAATAAATTTGTTAAACATATACAGCTATAAACAGAAATTGTCGTTATTTATGCTCCAAACTGAAATGAAATTATCAGAAAATTATCACATTCCTAAAAAGATTAAAATATAGATTTTAAGCTCAGGGTTGTGCACTATCTTTAGGTTTTCATTATAATATTTGAATTAGTTTAATTTTTGTACAGGCAATTAATTAAAATGAAAGTGCAATTAAAAGGTGAAAGTATCATATAGTAATTTTACATGGTATAAAGTAATCTATAATCGACCATTAGACCCATAAGTCATATTACATATTATATAGTTAAGGATAATGAAAAAATCAGAAGAAAATTTACCCGCTAGTGTCCAGACGGTTAAAACCTTGTTTGATTTTAATAAAAATTGAGTTAATTTACATAAATATAAAGTTTCAAAATATTTGAATGATTCGAAGTGCTATTTTCCGTATGTTCGTTTTTACGAACATTGAGCATGTTCTCATATACATTATTGAATGGTCTTAACATTTAGTATTATATAATAATAATAATATCTTCGCATTTAATAATCTCAATATACATACTTATCATATTGTAAAAATGCATTAAATTTTTAAATAAATTTTTACTTAAATCAATTGCTATATTTTCACTTTTTAATATTTATATTAAGAAAATAAAATAAATTAATCATTAATTTAATTAAATTAATTTGATCAAAGTTAATGTAAAATTTCAATAATAGTGCAATGTATGTGTATTGGCAAAACACGTATAGTGCTATGTGATCTATGTTTCTATGTTCGTATTAACGAACATCAAAATTTTATTTAAAAATTTCTACATTTAACCAATTTAAATTATTGTTTTAATCTTAATATAAGAATTATTAATATATTTATAATAAATTTGAATTGTAATTTTTTGATATTAATCATCAGAGTAATATATTTATTAATTCTTAAAAAGCATATCGAAATATGCATTATTTATTTATTTATAAATCTCAAATGACAATTGTATTGAAGTTGAAACTTTTTATTTATACAATGGTTTAGTTACTTATTTTATTTCATAAATAATTATTATAAATAATTATGTGCATATCAATGCAATTTAATCCGCAATAAATTTTGGAAACGTATGTACGTAAAAGCGAACAGTGGGCACTAACGGGTTTAATTGCCCATAATACCCGATTCGTAAAGAAATTAAAACATTAAATTAGAATCAATTTTATTCCTACGCTTATAATTTGTAGCATAATAAGTAAGGTGAAAAAAATGGAACTTTAATTTATACAGCTTATGACAAAAAATTCCGCTAATTTAAATTGCTCTATAATCATGCTTAACGATAACATTTTTAAAATATTTTTATTAATTGTTGTTAAGTAATCATTGAAGTTTATATCATATCAATTAATAATTGATTGTTTTTCAAGTTATTGTAATAAAAGCATTTAATCATTAATTTACAAAAATGTAAAATGTTTTTAACGCGTTTTGTATGTATCCTTATGCTGCAAATATAAAGCGATAGAATGAAATCTCTTAAATTGACATTTTATTTTATACGCGAACCGGGTTTTCGGAACAAATTTTCATTTTTTAAAAATATCATCATATTGTCCTTAACTGCTAAATATGAAATGCATGTTTTACGAGCAACAATTGCCTGTGATCGATGACAATTTATTAAATAATGTAAAATTTTTATGTGATACTTTTTATTTTTGATAACTCTTTTATTTTAACTACAATTATTACATAGGTTAAGAAATTGTAATGTGCTATTTAAAATATAGTTTCATGACCCAAAAATTTAATCTTGTGCCTTAATCTTTTTAAGAATGTGATAATTTCCTGATAATCTAATTTCCTATTGTATAAAAAGCGGAATTTATTGTCAGAAGCTGTATATTGCCAAATCACTTGATATTTATTAAATGAGCATTGGACATGCAATATAAAATAAAGTAAGACTACTTTTATAGTAACATAAATTCACATTTTTTATGTCAACCCTATAAGTCTATGTTAAGTCCCAAAAATGAGAATATTGACCAAAATGCATAAAAATTCCAAATATTAGATATATTTATCTGTAGAAGGATTAAAACTTCCCAAAAATATAACTTTTTTAATTTTTGACCCCCAACATAACCCATTCGAAAATTTCAAAAATTAAAAAATTACTATGAAAATTAAATAGAAAAGTGCAAAGCAAGGCCTCCATAGCGAAAAATAGGATTTATTCCTGCCCTTGTCATATAGAAAAATTGAAAATTGAATGGGTAAGCTATAATATATCGTTTTTATATAAATAAAAGTAAATTTAAGGTCCAATTTTGTGCAATTTTTATATCCGTGTTCTAACCACTTTTTGGTATCATTAAGTCCCGGAATTCCTCGCCTTAATAATAATACATACAAAATATAATTAAAAATTTTTGGATTTTCATGAATCTATGATTAAATGCTTTTATTACAATAATTTGAGAAATAATTAATTTTTAATTAATGTGATATAAATTTTCAATGAATCTCAAAATTTTTAATTATTTTATAATAATTACAAAAAAATTTAAAATTTTTAAAACTACCATTGCTGAGCAATTTAATTTATTGGAATTTTTTTTCAGAAACTGTGCATATAGTGACTTTAAACATTTCACGAATGATTTTAAAAAATTATCTCACGTTTTTTATGGAATACATCTTTTAATCTTCTAACTTAATTTGTAAGAACCAAATCTTTGTGTGCTTTTGTAGAATGTGATATAATAGAGTGTGAATTTCTATGCAAAAACGTAAATTTTCAATTTAAAAAGTTACAAACGCTTAGTTTACGCGTGTTTTTCTATACATTTTAAAAGAATCGCTATTCAATCTGTTTGAAATATACACAGTGTTCATTATAAAACTGATAAAAGTTATACATACTGCAATAAATACACCACAATATAAAAGTATTATTAGATACAGTAACGTGCAAATACTAACTTGTGCAATTATTATGTGACTAAAAATATTACATAATATTTCAAAATTTTATTAAATACATTTTAGGCCTTTTAAGACAATGCATTTCTGCACACTTCAAAAATAACGCGAAAAATTTTGGAAAAAATACTTAAGTAATAAAATGATTTTATACTCCGCATTCACCTGATTTTACTCCATTGATTTATTTCTGAGGGAATATGTTAAAAATACGATATATAAATATAATCCTCAAACAGTATATATATGAATTAAATAATTCAACTACAAACTCAGTTTAAAATATTAGTAAAAGATATTGCGTGTTTTTGAGAAAATATGAACATAAATGGTTTTGCTGACTATAGAAAAGATTTATTATAAATACTAATTTATAATGGTCTATTTTATTACAGTTTATAATTTTTGTTGGTTTTAAATTTGACACGGTGTACAATAAATAAGTAGAATAATTTTTTTCAAATAATTTTTCAAGTATATTATGACGCAAAAGACATTTAAGTAACGGAATAGATAAAAAGTAAAAGTAATAGTATCAAATACATCAGAGTTCAACCTTAAGTAAAATGAACCCTTTAGAACTTGATAGACTCATAGATTAAAAACACTTATAAAAAAGCCCTTCATGTGTGCATTTAGGTCAGTCAGGTATAGACATTCATAGCGTAACAATGCTGCGGTAAGAATCTTACCGCAGCGTCCTTTAAGGTAAACATTTGTATTTTTAATTAGAGGATTGTTTAATGTAGTAATTGTCAAATGAAATATGGAAATTGTTAGTAATAAAGCGAATTAATAAAGTGATTATTTGAATTGTGAATAAATCTATGGAACATAAATCATGATGACCCAACAAAATTGTTGCTAAATATGTCGCGAAATTATCTCAACGCGACAATATAGATATAAAAATAAACAATAATTTTCTTTAAATAACATTATATGGGTAAAATATACCTTTAAATGAGTTTACCAAATATAATATTCTCCGCTGAAAAACGCCTGCGCAAATCGATACTATCGAATCATTAGACCGTACAAAATTTACTATTTCATTTGTTATTTCGGCATTAATTAATTCCGCATTTGAAAAATTATGAGCATCCATTTTATAACACATTCCACGATATGCATCACCACATGCCAATAGAATGGGATTTTTTTCATAGTAAAAACAGTTATTGATTAATAAAATTGTATCATTATCAATCATTTGTTTTCTCGAAGGACATTCCGCCGGCGGAGGGAGACAATTGATTGAGTCATTTGCAGGTCCTGTTGAAAATTCTTCAATTACTGAGAGATTTTTCGATGATATTCGATAAATAGTATTTCGTGCACCGATAATTATTTCGCCATTCTCTTCATTAATAATAATTTGTGACAAATGATTTTTAAATGTTAATGGTTCAATATTATTTATCGGTTCGCATAAAATTGGATTATAACATATTTGACAATATATGAATAGATGTATGACCAATAAATGCTCCGACGATATAAATATATGCCTAAATTATTGATAAATAACAAAGCATTAAAAACTATGTTCATATTTCACACAATACTTATAATTTATGAATATTCATTATTTATTAATAAATTGTTCAAAATTGAAAAAAGTAGACTGTCACCAAAGAATCAAGATGAGAATAAATAAATCGTAGAGAGCTGATAGTTTTTTAAATGTTATTAACAAAGGACATGAAAAAAGCCTCTCGTAAATTATTATTAATTATTGTTATGGTTAAAGTTGAACCATAACAATAACTGAACCCAAAAGTAATTTTTACATAAAAACTATTATTAAGTTTAATTTTTATCTGAAAATTTTTATGTAACTATAGCCGAACTTTTGTAATTAATAATTTTGTAATTTTTAATTTTACTTCGTACTGTAATGATGATGTTTTTGATATATATACGTATATACGTTCACATAAAAAGAAAAATATTCAGTATTTTTCAATCGGTTCATAATATTCCACTGCCACAAACAGCCCCATATTTTCATGTTTTTTATTTACAATATTTCTTAATTTTCAATGATTTGGTTAATAAATATTTTTAAAATTATTATTTTTGAATTGTGACTTAAGCCGTCCCTTAATTCCCTAAACCTTTTGAATGCTAAATGAGTGCATTTCTGTTGTCGCCTTTTTAAGTACTCACTATTGTTGCATCGGATATTTTAATTGTTTTTGATTTTACATTATTTTGTATATTTTATGTGATTTTTAAGGTTATGTTACAATATATTGGATTTACGATGCTTTGACATTCGGGTAATTGTCGCGTCATTGTTAGGGTGACCAACTCTTATGGCATTGATTTCGGGACGAGTTACAAAAATTTTTCTTCACGCCCGACTCCCCGGAACAAAAAATTAAAATATCAACTATAGTCTTGGAAATTCATGAATTGGATTAAAGAATGCATTTTTAATCATTTTTTAATTATTAAGAATTTCGAGGGTAGCAAGGTAGAGGATAAAAATTTACTCTTTACCCATACCTAACCTCTCTATACAGGGTCTGATATAGATAAAATGATCTATTTCACTAATTATTTAAGAATTTGTAGTTTTTGAAATATTGACGTTTATGGGGCCCCACTCGATTTGCAAAAACTTGTGAGTTGACAAAGTAATTCTTTTTTAGTAATGAAAAGGCAGGGAATTGATTTTTCACAATTTTTCAAATGCTATATTATTGTTTATAATATAAATGATTGTTCAATTAAAAACGTTGTTACTGAATATTTTTCTAATTTATTCATGTTATATTATTTGCAATATAATACAAAAGGTAAATACACTTATTTTACTCAGTTTTTGAAAATTAAATTAGAAGATAATAACTTTTTTTTAAAGTATATGCTTTTTAATCCTATATTTATATAGTGCATAAATATAAATTTTCATTTAATTTGATATGGTAGTTTTGAAGTTATAGCCGACGAGAGCTGAACACTGTTTTTAGTCGTTCCGAAGTCGAAAAAATAAAAATGTCCTTAAAAAATAATACCATAAATTAAAACATAAAATAAACATATTTTTAAATAAATCATTCAAATATTTAACAAATAAAATAAAAATAATCTTAAATTAATGTCTATTATAAAAAATATCAAAAAAATAAAATTTTAAATGCAGTAAAATTGAGGATCTTGAAACTTAAAAAAACATGGTAATTTTCCATAGACTTTTCATAGAATGGAAACTTTTAAAACGGAGTGTTTTGTTTCCGTTGACGATAACTTCAAAACTATTGAGTCAAATTAAATGAAAATTTATATTTATACACATGATAAATATAGGAATAAAAAAACAAATTTTAAAAAGGATTATCATCACCTGATTTAACTTAATTATCAAAAACTGAGTAAAATAAGTGTATTCACCTTTAGTACACATACATCCCTTTTATATAATTCCTCTTTACCGTGAATAATCTTTAACGTGAACAATATCCTAGATCTAAATCATATTATTTTTTATTCGTTTATAATGTACAAAAAACTTTATTGTAAATAAATGTTTTTGCCTACTATGGGCACATTAGAAATGTATACGTGTATTTTACATACACAGCATGTTTTTACAGTAAAAATTTCAAATATATTTTACATTATACAATAAATTTAGTTTCGGAGCGTTCACGTTATTTCTAAGTAATTTAATTGCATTGATTTAATTAAATTCTATAATAAACTCGGTTATTCCTTCAGTAATTATCAGTTATATAGTAAATAAACCTGAATTTGCATTCATTATCGCGAGTAATATAAATATTAATTGTCAAAATTTACAAAATATAAATTCTGTTATTTCGTATTAACGGTATCGATTTCAGTTTATGATATACGCTAGTTGACAGTTAACAGTGATGCGTAACGAGATTATATACAATTTAAAATTAAATTGCAATTTATATTATATTACAAATTATGCTTACGTAATCATAACGAAGGAAAAAGGGTATTATGTTTTATATGCATGAATTCGAGAAAAACAAGTTTATATATTGGATGCACATACAGTAAAAATTCATTTTTTTTCATTTACACATTCAGTAATAGTACATTTGTATTATAATTTTGACTCTTTTAAAAATTGAAATGCCATAGAAGTAATAGAAACATAAGTCCCTTTTTCCTGCTTTGTGATCAATTCCGGTAATTCACGTTATTAGGGTTTAAAGAAATTTAGATTGTATAACCTATTTGATACGTTTACCATAGCTACAAATATATTGAGTAAGCAACAATATTCCGATGAAGTAAGGGATTATGAAATAGATACGATAAGAAAATATTTTTATCGTCACAATTCACTAAAGTATTGTTAAATCTCTTTTTGTCGAATTTTCGTTTCGCTAAATATATTTTTTTCATTTAACGAATAATAAAAAATTTTAAAATCATTTTCTTTTATTCTATTCAATTCTTAGATGCTACAAACATTCATATTAAAGAAATAAATACAGTGTTTAATTCTCTAAACTTAATTGCCTATGATTGCATTCCGCGCTTATGGCTATAGATTTATCATACATTATGTAATAAACAAGTTATAGCACAATACCTTTAATTTCTGTACCGAAATAAGTTTTAAATAAATATTGTTAAATTGAAAAATTATAAATTAATAATATAATTTAAATTTATAGTTTGCATCAAATTAATTATTAATTAAATAAATAATTTGTATCTGTTTATCGAAACGAAGTTTAGCGACATGAGGTGTAACAAAAGTCTATACGCATGAAAACAATATAATTTCAAAATATTTTATTTTAAAATTTTTTAAAATCATAGCATTATTGAAATGACAATTAACGGTAAATTAATATTATTCATGTCCCGTAATAAATAAATTTCATGCAAAGCATTTCCATTGTTTCTATATATATGAAAATATATCAAAATAGAAGTTCGTTATACAATATAAATAACTGCGTGAATATATACAAATATTATAAGACAATTAAACGCTTACCTTAGCTTTTCCAATATCATTATTTATCAAATTTTAAAAACTTCAATTTATATATACAATTGAAAGTATACACACATATGCATACAATTATTTAATAAATTTATTAGAAATGTATAATAAAAATCAATCACTATTCATCTATAACGTTAGACTTGAACTAAAATGCAACTCTAATAAACAATTTACACTGACTATATTATGCAATTGTAAATGTCATGTGTATTCCGAGACATTAATGATTTTAAAATTTCTCAATAAAACGCAAGATCATAAACACATTCGATAAAAAATAAAATATATGTATATGTATATCATTACAATAATTATAATACAGTGAAATCGATTCGTAATCGCTGTTTGCACTTTATTTATGTTTGGGCGGAGCTAAATGCAAGTACTTCCGTTTGCTTTTAGTATCATCGTAAATACGTGGGTTTATATCGCTTCAAAATATTATTGATTTTATTAATTATAAATTTAATTTCTTTAAATGAGTAAATTAATTGATAATTTATTGATAAAGCATATGAAAATCTACAAAAAAGCAAATTCCTAATGAAATGTATGAGTTTTAAAATTGAAGAATTTATCATTAATATATAGTTAAGAGCACCAAATTGACACTATTTTTAGGATTTTGAAATAACTTTTTTCATGATCACCGACTATATTTAGAAAAATTAAAATGCTAAAAACAGACACACACATGTTTTAGTTATAAAATAATGCAATTGTAATTTTAAAAAACTGAATCGTATTTAAACTGC
>LBFL01023340.1:0-17433 GCA_000988845.1 Hypochthonius rufulus
GGTCTGATTAATACATAAATGAATACGTTTATGAATATGAGAATTTTTTATTTTGCTAATTAAACGTGATCTGAACTCCGGTGTTATTTTTCTTTAATAAAAAAAAATTCCAATCGTTGTGAGCGAAGGACTCATTTGAAAGATAACATTAATCTCGATTCATTTGCACGCTGATGTTTTCGCTAATTAAAAACGTTTATTTCAAACACTAATTATGATCATTTAAAAAAAATATTTTTAGTTTCTAAAAAAGATAATTACAGATTTATGTGAAAACATTAATTTATTTCTAAAATAACTCATATAACTTATAAATTAACTTTAAGAGGTTAATTGATGCTCGTGTCTTATGCCGGCAAATATTACGTAAATAATATAATTTTTCTAAACACATGAATAGAGCCCGCATAATATGCTTTTTATATTTAAAAATAGCATAATTTTGCGACTTTTAAAATAAAATGTATAAAATTTTTAATTAAAAAACAATTTTTGTACAATAAAAGCATAATTTCTGCAAAAATAAAAAGCATAAAAATGAATAAAAATAATTTAAATGAAAATCACAGCTAAAGTTTGCATCCATAATGAGGTGATTAGAATTTATTGATTAATGAGATGTGATAAATATTGTTACCATCAAATGAAAACATCAGTTTCAAAAGTTTTTTACCAGAATTTTATGAGAATTACGAAAGTTAATAAAATTATTTACATTAATAACCTTTCGCATCATTGCATATGTAATGTGCCATTAATAACATGCTTTAAATGTCTCATTCACACCCAAAAATAATCGATTATATTTTCCCACACATTCGTGTCTCTCTCGTTTCAGTATTTTGTATCACTAAACACTGATATCCGAATGATTAGCATAATTACACTTAATTAGACACGTTAATGATTACATTAACGGGTTTTGTTATACTTTTTAAACGTTTTTTAAATACAAAATTATTATAATTATTAAATTTACATGATAATTGAAGGATCATTAATCAGTTTGGAAATTGTTTTACGATTCAAAACTCGTGAATGAATTTTTGTGATAATTTTTGCGGAAAATGTCATGAAAAACTTTATATTTTATTGTCAATTATCTTTACCCCACTTTTTTGTAAATATAATTCTAATTTTTGAAAATTTTATTTTTTTGCATTATTTATTACTAAAAATTGCGCTTTATAAATGGGGTAATAAACTAAAGTAATGCCTCACATTTAACATTTTATTGGCATTTTTTGTTTTTTACATTAAAAATCCCCTGAAAATTAATGTCTAAATTTCTGGATCATTCATCTGTAATTTATACTCATGAATTATATATATAAATACATATATGTGTATGTGTTTATTGTTTTTTTGTTGTGTCTTTTCACAGTGACTGAACCGCTTTAAGTTAAAAAATCTCATTTCATAATTTATAAGAGAAAATAACAGCGATAATAATAACATTCTATTATAATAGTATAATACACAACAATAATAATAATAAAATTTTTAAAAAAAACTTTTCGAAGAGAAATATTTCATCTCTGAATGCTGCTAACAAAAAGAGTCATTTGAGTCTGTCATAACATTATTGTCGAGAATAATTTAACGCTATAAATGACAAATTTTCGACACCACTTTAGGTACTTAATCATACGAAATTTTTCCATTGGAATAACCCATTCATTGGAAATGTATTTTTTTATACGGAAGAATCAGAATCAGAAAATTTCTATTTTTTTCTTGAGTTTTCTCCTCTAACAATGAACTGTTTTATGCAACCATCAGCATGAGAATTATCAGCAAAAGCATCGGAAACTTTAAAAAATTGATTGAGTGATGCTTTTCGCGAAATATTTCTCTACTCTTATAAATATTTACAGTGCGATCAGCAAAAAATGACTCTTCAATGATATATAAATAGAACATGATCGAAAAAATAGGATGATAACTTTGTATTAATGGCATACTTTGTATATTTTCTATAGGGTTGAAAAGGGTATGATACAGTGATATCTGTATAAAAGAAACACCTTCGGGAATATACATGGAGATGGTCCTTTAAAACAGTTTCATTATCATAGTAAATCAAAAAATGAGGCATTTTCCCGAATGACTTTTATAGTCAGACATTTTTCAGTTCACCTTCCACTGTATTAAGTTAATAGATCCGATGCCGTATTACTAATATGGCAGTACTTTTGGCTTAAATATTTCAGTAGTCTCTACAAAAGACCCAAAATGGGCATTGCTCATTTGGGACATATCATATCATACATAATAATAATAATAACAGAAATATCCCAATAACAGTAAGAATTGCAGTGATAAATGATGTACTGAATCTGAAGATCAAAGTTCTCAGGCACATGAACTCTTTTCACGTGAATGGCGAATGCGCATCTCTATATTTTTATCTTTTTTTCGTCAGCATTATTATCATGAACATTATCATGAACATCATCATTTGAAACGGTTGTATTTGATTCTTATACCCTTTGATTTATCATGATTTGTAAACACACTCAACGGTTATACATAAAAAATACAATGAATTTTTTGTGCGTCTTTTTGCAAAGAGAAAATTCTTGAAATGCGAATGTCTTTTTTATAATAAAAAATGGAAATGATCATTTTACTTTATGATATGAAAAAAGTGAATGCGAAATGATCTAAATTTTGAACCGTATACATTCTTAAAGCCCTTTAATACCCCATTCTTGAAATGTAATCACATTTTGAAGGCCCATTTCTTGAATTACATATTTAATGTTCTATTGTTTTGAGAAAGTATTTCGGTTTTCAAATAATTTTTTATATCAAAAATTTGACATTATTTAATATGCATATACATATATATACGTATATATTGTACTTTAAACTCGTAGTTCAATGATCCTTTATGATTCCATTTATTCTCATTGACACGTTAATGATCTAATGACACATGTGTTTTTCATGTGTTTCAACTCTACGGAAGTATCATTTGAGTTTTTTAATATATTTATTTGTAATTACATTTTCATGAGATAAAACATCATTTAATTATTCATTTGCATTATAAATTGTCATTAATCCCAATAAATATCATTAATCTTTAATATAATTTTTCTTTTTAATAATTATCATTGAATTTTATTGCTTTTTATTGTTTATCTCAAAAGTATCAGAATATTTTTATATAAAAATTGGTAAATTTCAAATGATTAAACTGAAGAATTAAAATTTGGGTCAAAACGTCAAAATTTCTGTCACATACACACGTGTATATATATATATATATATACATATATATATACACGTATATACACATTTTATACATTTCATATTTGCAATAATCATAAACATTTTTAGAATATGATTCATGTGAATGCAATTATCGCGATAAAAATTTTCACGTTTAAAATGTCTGTCCCTTAAGGGCTTAAATCCTTATCTGTCTCTTGAAAAAGACACATGTTTATGCTTATCCTTTAGGAAATCGCTTTCACTTCACTTTTAGTTTTAAACACTGTTTCATCATTTTGCATCAATCGTATGTCTTTGATTTTTTATCTGCCGACAGTACAGTGAAACCCGCTTTAATAATACGATTTTCCTGCAATTTTCTCTGTGTTCCAATCTAAGTTAATCTCTTTAAATATATTTGTAAAGTTTAAATAAATTATTTACCCGTTCTGCAAAACGAGATTCGGCCAAACGACGTAAATCACTTTGGCACTACAATAATAATGCAGATATATTTGAACTTTAAGTCTCGTTTCGCCAAATAGTGTTTCATCGAAATCTATTTTTATGAGTATTTACTAAAACAATGTATTAAAAAGTTAACGTAATACTAAAACTATAAATAATGATATACATTCTTAAAAATATACCGGAATTTATACTTTTTATTGAAAGTATTGGAAAAGTGTAAAATTATTGCCGAATATGAACACGATTTACAATATTTACCGTATCAGCACTGCAATTGGATTTAGATTTTAATTTCCTTTCAAATATTGATTTCATTTGTGAGTTGTAAATTATATATAACTAATATATTGTTCAATTTATAAGTGTTTTACTGTATCACCATCGATTGCTATATTTAGAGAGTTGATTCTGGTATTAATCGCATCTGCAGTGTGTGTGATATGATTGTATTAGAGGATAGTAATAGATTCTTATTGAGATTGACTCAATTGTTTTCTTTTATGTCCACTTTTGCATTAGCATCGTCCACAACAATAGTTCTTTTGACACGAGAAACTAATTGAAAGATGCTGATGTTGAGAAAGACAATGATAAACAAATCTCTAATGAATAACATTAAAATCAATCACAATTGTAACAGTATTTTCCTATGGTATTTGACGATTGTCATTAATTTTGATGTTTGCTCTTTGTTCATGTATTTCTTTTCTGTTATTATACTGTTCATGATTTCCTTAAGTCACGTACTTCTTGAGTCACCGTTATTTGGTGGCGGTGGTGTGGTGTTTGCATTGTGTTTGTGTATCGCCCGAACGACGATTTCTTCAACTGACGCCTGAGATCGTATCCCATGAGATACTTCGGAGTGTCTCATGGGGACATCGCTGCTGATTCAAGGATTAGTGAGCATTGAATTGCGACTTTTTCAATACATATATAGACGGAGCGGAAGTTTTATTAGAGGCGGCGCCGGACCTAATAATAAATAATATTACTTTTTGCTGCGGGCATTTTTATTTAATTTCATTACTATAATTTGAATTTAATTATTATAATTATAATAATTGTTCGCTATAAAATATTATTATTCAGATGTGTCAAATTTTCCGATTCAAATATTTAAATATTTTAGTCCGCTTTAATTTAATTTTTTCAGGGTCATAATAAAAATAACAATCGCTCCGCATCAAAATATCTATTTTTTGTTTATTGCGAAATATGTTCAGAATGTCATCAATTTATTTCTTTGCATAATTCAATTGTTTTTCTATGACGATGTTTGAAAGATTCGATTTATTAAAAAGAATCATCAGAATAGTAAATTAAAAAATAATTAAAACATAAAATCTATTTCATAGCGTCCTTCAAAAAGCATTGTTTCGTGTTTTTATAAACGCGAAACAAATATTTGGATCGTACATTTGTACTTAAGTAAATAAGTGAATTGAAAGAATTTCCGAAATATTTTTAAAAATTTATGATCTGTTTTGATGCTGAGAGATTATTAAATTATATTATTATTACATTAAAGAATTAACACACCATTCGTATTCATGATAGGGATCAAAATTTCTAAAAAATAATTTGCTACAGTAAAAGATAAAATAAGGAAAATCCTAACCCCCTAGCAAAAAATCTAATTTCTTAAAGTAAACCCTTCCTGGGGGAGGGGGATAATCACAGGATCTTGTGTAACACTGATTTAGACATTTAGATAACTAAGAACTTACTAATTTGGGTAACGGGAGAAATTACAAAGTAATAATGTTTAGACTGGTCAATTGAACTCTTAAGGATGTCGACACCTTTGGTGTAATAAGAGATTATTATCATTGAAGTTTACGAAAGAGATATATGTTCATATTTATTGAACCGTTTCGTTAATTTATATTATGCGACTGATAAAAAAAATAAGGAAATTATATAAACATGTGTAATCATATTAATTATTGGTTTTGATTTTCTATTCAACTTTTTTAATATGATTTTGAAAAATATTTTTTGTTTTTATCGATTATTCCATTTTCATTCATTTTCATCGCGTAATTACACTGTGCCTTTAGGGACATTATCCAAAAGTGTTAATTATATCTTAAGTCGCAATTATGGGAACAGTTTTAATTTATTTATTCCTCTAATGTTAATGTTAACATTAATGTATATACAAATATAGGGAATATATTTTGTCTCATGTGATATTCCAATGCAATTTTTATTTAATACAATTGTATATAACAATTTAAAGCAATTTTCAACTTTTATTGTGACATTTTATTGATTCACTTTGTGTTATATTCAAAATATGACATAAGAATTGATTAATCCGTTTCCCTTTTATATCATATTTCACAATTCATGTATTGCATTATGAAATTAAAATTTTAAAATGAATATATATTTTGCATATATTTTTGCATTTAATCCGAAGACATATCTGATGAATGTTATGATAATAAAAATCATATTAACAATTTGAGCATCACTTTTATATATTTATTTTAGAATAATTCATTTCCGCAATCATTTAAATTTTAATGTATTTCAATGGTATAACATTTTTAATGGTCACATCAAGAATTTAACGTATGAAAAATGAATTATTTCTATACAAATGTCACTCTTCATTATCATAAATAAATGAATCGTGTGATATGTTTAATCCCTTTATTTGAGTGCATTCATAACTTTTATACCGGATTTTAAATTTATCATTTTTATTTAATGAATTTATGTGAATGCACATTTTTAAAGATGTTTTAAATTTAAGAGATTTAATTTTAATATTTTATTCTAAAGATTTATTCGATTTGAATAATCTTAATCTAAATTAATAATCTTAATTTGTTTATCGTTCATCCCTAATTATCATCAGAGTGAGGATAAATGCATATGTCTAAATTTAGCTAAGATTAGCAAAACAAAACTAAGATGTTTCGTGAATATTTTGTGATCAGAAACTTCCGATTTGATTTTCGTTGTAATTAATCTTATGGAAAGGGTTTTATAATATCATCAAACTTTTAATTGTGAATTCTTTATTCTATTGACTGACATTTGATTGAACGGAACTCTAAAATATAATAATTTACATACTGTAATTTTGAATTTATATTTAAATTATATATCAACAACAGTGATCGCCAAAGGGGGGTGCAGGTGACCTAACTTTTTCCCAATTTTCTAGGGGGAGGGTCCCAATTTTTTTTCAGTTCTTGGTCAACTATTCACTTTTCTATGCATTTTTCTTAGGCAATTTTTTCATTTTCCCAATTTTCTGGGAGTCCATGATTTTCAGAGATTTTTTCAGAGAATTTTCATTTTCGCACCCCCCTTTGGTGATCACTGATCAACAGCAAAAATTAAATTAAAAATATTGATTGGGATATGTATAAACTTCCATAACTTAAACACACATTATGCTAAACATGTATTATGCTCGAAAATTTTTGTTCAATATACGGAGATTTTCAAGTTATAAAGAGTTCAATTTACGGAGTTTTATGTGCAGCATAAAATTTATAATAAAAATGAAAAAATTATAAATAAATCGAAACGGAACGTACTTATTGTACCATATTTTGTCATTTGATTTTTTAAAAATAAGTGTATAATTTAGTAATTAACTAATCTTAAGGCATACTGTTAAACATGGATAATATGAATTTAAAAAAATACTTCAATTTTAACTAAGATAACGTATAAAAATATTTTGACACAAAATTTTTTTAAATTAATTAATTAAGAAATAGTTACGAAATCACTCTCTTAATAATTATTACATTTGATAAGGGTTTTTTACTATGTCCAAATGTTCCAAATGTCACCATGGCCCAACTAAAAGATAAATTAACAGAATGGGGACCTCTTAAATAAATGATCACCGTACTCTCCGCGACCATAAACGGTTCATTATTTTTTTTAGTATAAACCAATGTATAAACCGCACACATATTACTTCATCATGATTATCATAAACTATTAATGTAAAGGGAATAATAAACTGAAAGAGTAATATAATTTATAACGTATATTTGTGAAGAATTATGATATATAAACTTTACTAAAAATATTAGAAAATTCGCGTCTGCATATGTTATGCTTTATCTGAAAAATATTATTCATCTTTAATATTATGTAATTTATGATTCCATTCATTTAATTTCTGCATTCAAAAACGTCATAAATTAAACAATTGATAACACAAATGACACTAAAAGGTCCTTCAATTTACTTCACTCTCGAATCGCACTTTAATTTTGTACAAATATTTTAATGGGCCTTTTGATGGGGGCTCTTAACTGATTGTGCATCCATTTTAGTGATTAATGATCATCATCATCACTTCTGTTGAATGCGCATATCGACTTTATCCATAGAATTGCATGGAATATGCATGTGCAAAAGTGTTAGGGAATGTGCGATTTCATGTAAATAATTAATTCATATTAAATTTAGAATTTATTATTTTTTACTATTGAATAATCATATGGTATGTGAATTAATGATAATGGAATAAAATAAAATACAATTCAAATTCACCGCATTTGTGAATTATGATTATAATAAACTTAATTGAGTTTACTTTTTATAATGATCATACTAAATTTTCCGATGATTTAATACTGATAATTTCCCTCATAAATAACTCATTTACTCATAAATAATGTCATAATTTAACTGCAGATTCATTTTTCAGTTTTAATAATGTATTTGTTTCGTTTTATTTTATGTAATATATTTTAATATATTCATATTCATTCATACATATGTATATCATTGCATAATAAAAGATTTTTGCTTTTAATACCGGCATTATATGCTCATAAATGTTTTTTCATTTTATTATACATTTCTTCGATTCAAATTATTCAGATTTTCATATTACACTGTATATTCATATTCATATGCTCTGTAAATTTTAGATACGCATAAACCCCTCTAATATGACCCTCACCTAATGTGAACAATATCAATAAACCTTTGCAATTTTAATCTCTTTAACAAAATATCCTCTCTATCGTAAACAAAAAATTTCCACCGCAAAATGGTTACATCTTAAGTGTAATTAATAAAAGTTCTATTTTTTCATTTCAAACATACAGTGAAAATGAAAGGATATTTGTAAAGCGTTATACAAGTTTTTAACTGTGAACGCACCGCTAACTCAAAGTTACGTGTTTGATTTGTCACGCGTTCAGTTCGTTTCGGTCGTTTATTTTGTTATTAATTAATATAAATTGTATTTAATTAATTAAATTTACTTTATAAATGTTGACATTTGAAAGAGTACAGTGTCTGTGATTTAACTGTTTTTGCCTTTAAACATAATTAATGGCGTCGCATTTTTAATATGATTTTTAATTAATTATAATTCAATGGAAGTATTTGTTAATTATTAATTAATTGAATAATCAAAAATGATGCTCTCACTTAATTTAGTGATCCGAAATGATACGTGAAAATACCTTAAATAATCCGATGCGATACGCTGATTTTAATCTTTGACGTATTACAGTGAAAGTGTACAGATTTAGATCATAAATTTCAAATGATAACATCTTTTAAAGTTAAAGTGAACATTTTAAAGTTAAAATGAACATTTGAAGTGCCAAAAGACTGAAATGGGATGTCTTAAAATGTATTTATTAAATATAATGTCTTAAACTGAGGATCATACATTTTTAGTCATCGCATATATAAAACGTTTCAACTTATTTATGGATCCAAACGATGGTATAATAAATTTTATATTCCATTAAAAGTGATATATTTATTGATAATTTATTAATAAAATAATTTACAATTATTTTGAAATCGCATAACGAAAAGTGTTATTAAATTAAATCACTGAAATGCGTCCAAAATTAAAGTACTTTCTGAAGCATAATGTATTTTCTAACACATTGCGTATGGTGAAACGATGACATATATTTTTGACAAAACTCTTAAAGAAATTGCGAAGAAATTCAAGATTTTACTTTTCTTTGAGTTTCTCCTTTTCTCAGCGAAAATGTGATACACATAAACCCTTCTAACGTGAACTCCCTCTAGCGTGAATAACCTTTCTAACGTGAACAAATGCTTAGGCCTGAGTCATACAAATCTTTGCTATTTTAACATCTCTTAAGTAAAATCCTCTCTATCGTGTACAAAAATTTTCGCCGCAATATATAGTCACGTTAGAAGGGTTTAAGTGTATCTCTTTACAAAAATGTATGATCCGTACAATGAAAATCCTATTATAATCATAAAATCACGTCTTCGCTGTAATCGTATCTTTTTTCACAATAAAATATTACTGATGATTAATAATGTGACTCGAAAAATGCGACACATTTATTTATTCTCACATTTTCAAAGCCCTGTGATATATTATCATAGCGCTATGATGCTATTAAAATTAAATTATTGCGGTACTTTTACATTAAACTATTGTGATGTGAAAATTTAAAATTTTCTAAAATTTAATTCCCCATTTTATCATATTTTTTCAGGTCACATCCTTCTCCTGTATCATCCTCAATCAGCAGCAACATCCTCAAGGAAATTAAGAAGTTTTATCGCACACTCTGTATTATCATTTGCATATTTATATATGACCGCTTTGAGGTGAAAGAGAATAGAGAGGGCCGTAAATATTTAGTTAAAAGGGCCATGAAAAGCATGAAAATTCGGCACTTACGTATTCATGTATTATATACGACCGCAATATTGTGGTGGAGCATAACATTCGCCGAATTTTTCATAATAATCTTCACGATGATAAATCCGAGTGAGTGTTGAGTTCTCTTATTTTATTTATTATTTACGCCGCGAAATACTTTATTAACTTAATATACATACACTTAAACCTCTCAAATGTAAATAAATTCTTAAATCAGAATCATATAAATCTATTCAACCTCTGTTAACGTAAAATCCTATCTACTATAATCAAAAATTTCAGCCGAAATATATTTACATTAGAGAGGTTTAAGTGTATATATGAAGCTTTGAGACGCTATAAAAGCAAATATATAATTATTTTTATATTATCATATTTCGGAATCGGTATATGAATTAAAGAATCAATTTTTGATTCAAAATGCACGCATCGATCATTCATTATATAAAATCGATAATTAAAATATATTTATTGATTTATTATTTTTTAAAAATCGGATGCACATTAATGTGAAAATGATTCCTCCGATAGTAAAATGAGTACACGATGTTTGTAAATAGCTTTAAGCACTAAATCTCGATATAACTTTTTTGAAAGGGGTTACTTTAGGTTAAGGTGCGTGCGGTCCTTTAAGATAAAAACTGATATAACGTATAATTAATGAGGTGACAATCCTTTGCGGATACTTAAATGTACATTTTTAAATCAATTTTATGAACGCTGTGCTTTGAAAAAGTTACGGTAAAGATAAACGCGTTTTAAGTTTTTTTTAATAAATTTCTAATTATTTATTTGGAATTTTCTGCATTTTTAACCATTGATATATATTCACCATATTCTTGAAATGTAAGATTAGATTTATCGTGATTCACTAATGAGTGCGTTCTTTGAATACTAAACTTTTCAATTAAAATTTAGTAAATTAATCAACTTTAAAGGCCTTAACAATGATCAAATTATTGGAATTTAAGTTAAATATAAATTATGTTTTAAAGAATTAGATAATTAATTAATTAATTTTATTACGTTTATGTTTAGGAAAATTATTTTTCCATTAAAATGTTAAATATTTTTAATATTTATATTGTATTTAAAATGTAATATTTATCTTATAATTCAATTATTAAGTAAATTAAGCAAAATATATGTGTTAATATGTAAATATATATGTGTATCAATTTAATTTGCATAATTTTTTGCTGTGTTTTATAAAATGTATCTTCAAATTGAATTTCACGATAAACGTATTTATTCACGGTAAACGCATTTATTCACATAAAAATGGAAGGAAACTTCTTTAATATGAACTCTTATGAAAAAATATAAAAAAGAGAATCTGTAATATCGGAATTCTTTAAATTGAGAGTACCAAATGTAAATATATTTATTTAAATTGTGGGTGTTTGCATTACACAGTGCATACTGTACATATCTCGAACCCGATATTTTAAATTTCAATACTTATAGCATATACTACTATAAAATGAAATTTTAAAGTGAATCCTCCGAAAAAACGATTCAAAAATCGCTGACACTTTTTAAAAAATTTATTATTATTTTGCGAAAAGCGTTTTAAAGAAAAAAAACGTTAAATTTTGGGGCTCAAAGATTTAGTAACTTAAAAATATTCAGTGATTTCCAACATTCGGTCCCAATAAATACTCAACACTATTGTATACCATTGTTAAAGTAATGGTATACGATTTAACGCTATTATATTGTTGCACTGACAAAAATGGTCATTTTTAGAGTTAAACTCAATAAAACAAATGAATTTGAGTTTGAAATTGAAACTCAAACGCGTGACAAAAACACGATAAATAAAAATAAAATACTGAATCAATGCTTTTGAAACTATAGAAACGCCATTCTCTTAAGTGAAATCATTTATTCTATAAATAGTGTTAAAAATATTTTGGCGCTGAAAAACCATTAAAAACAAAAGCGAACATCACTATAATAAGCACAATTTATTTCTTCAAAATACAAATAAATAGTCACTGAGTTAATTTAATGATATTTTGGAAATACACTCGTGTCCCATTTATGTCTCCCGACCGGCCTCAGAAAAATGCCACATAAAAGAAACGTATTTTAATATTAAAGTGAAAAGTGATTTCAATATGTGCGGACATAAATCGAAAAAAAACATAAAAATAGGGGGACATAAAGAGACATTCAGAATGTATGACTCAAGTGTATAAATAAATTATTTTGACGATATATTTGATTTGGTCAGATGAGGATTTACCAAATCACCAAATTAGTGTTAAATTAAATTAATTTATTTATGTCCCTCCAAATTTATTGCGTTATTACCATAGTGACCCTTATGGCACTTAAAAGTAATTTTATTAGATGTAACTTGAAGGCTTTAATTGACCATAATGACCATTATGACCATAATTGACCATCCTGAAGATGATGACGCATATTTTCATTGTTTAATGATTCTTATCTTTTAGTAAAGCGCACTAATCTTATAAAACGAGAGTAAAATTTATTATTTTTTCATTAGTGTGTGATCTGAGAAATACCAAAGGTGTTGAAACAATTATCCTTAAGTGTTATATCCTAAAATCCTAAATCAAATTGAATACAATTGATATACACTTAAATCTTATCCCTCCAAATGCATCATTTGCGTAGTTATGGCATCAGCATCATCATCATGCATCATTTTTTGCACATCAAAACAATGCTAAAAACAATACAAACAATAAGAGTAAAACAGTGATGGGTTTGGAATATACACAGAAATGTAATGTTCTTCATGATGATGATGCTGATGTTGATGATGATGATGGGTGCATGCGGGTGATGCTGATGCTCATCAAAGATGAAGATTCACTGACGCGTGTGTGTGAACATGAGTTTTGAGTCTCCGATGGTAAAAAAGAATTTTGTCTTTATATATACACTTAAACCCCTCTAACATGACCATATTGCGGCGGAAATTTTTGTTCACGATAGAGGAGATTTTACGTTAGAAGGGTTAAAATAGCAGAGACTTATATGATGCGGGGCTAAGAATATGTTCACGTTAGAGAGGTTATTCACAATACAGAGGATTTACGTTAGAGGGGTTTATGTGTATATTCATTGTATTCTCCGATTCTTTGTGTATTCTTTCGGTTTTTTCCTATTTCTATGACGACTCTTCGCGAATCCTTTTGACAGAGGATCTTTTTTGTTACATCCTTTTTTGATGAGCTCATCATACTAATGGTCTGTTGGGTTTATATTATGTCCGATGTCCTAAATATTGCGATCTCAATCAATGGTTTTTTTTATTGAGAATACATTCGGTGTAATTAATATATTCGAGAAAAATGACTCTGATTATGTTTTGTTTTGATGAATTAAAAAGCATCATTCCAATAAATATTTTAGATATTTTCAGATCAAATTACATATGATTCTTGAAAAGAGAAATTTATGATAATTGAAAATATCTTTAGTTTACGTTACGTTTATGTTAACTTTCAAAATATTTTAATTGATAAAAGACTGATTTGAAATTATAAATATTTTTAAAATTTAAAATAAAAGCATAAGCAAATTATTAAGAAAATCTTGATTTATATCCAAAAATAGCGAAACTCGATATAGCGAAACTCAAAATGTAGAAAATATAATAAAGTAGAGTTCTCAGCAATTAAGTTATAAATAATTTATAAATTTAATATTTAGTTTGAATATGATATATCGGCCTAGAAGTGATTCTATCAACACCTACCTTCTATGACCACCTACCTATTGGTGAGCCACAATTATGGGAAAATCGATATTTGATATTGAGCCGAAATATGAAATTTGTAAATTCTTTATAACTTAATCGCCGGAACTCTATTTCATTATATTTTTTGCATTTTTGAATTTCGCTAATTTGAGAATATACCGAATATCTTACGCTGAATTTAGGGTTTTTTAAATTGTCAATTCGTGTCAATTGTCCAGACGATGACCCTTTTGTCCAGTGCTTAGACCCTTCCATTGAAACTGATATATAATTTTCATGTCAAGTAATAGCAGTCGCTTATAATACAATTATCTTATTCAATTCTATTCTCCTGCATTTGTATTTCATATGCTTTTGCAGAAGTTATGAATATTACGATAATATATATTACGATATTTAATATTAATATATTATATAAAAATGAGAATAAATACTTAAGTACAGAGTGACATATAATAGTACCCAAAAAGTTCCGGATCAAATGTGTTCAGAATGTTTTTTAATTTACGAATTGTTTAAAAAATTTATGTTTATGGGCCCCATAAGAATTCCAAGAAACAAATAAATTATCTTCAGCCATTGAGAAGGCAGGGAATTTGTGGGAATTCATTTCCCACAAATTCCTTAAATGCTTTACTCTATTGTTGTTTACTGCATTAAACGGTATTAAATTTTGATTCGGAGCTTTTTGGGGACCATCATATGTCACACTGTATTGTAGAAAAAAGCAAATGGTTTAATATGATTATAATGGATATGGAATTTATTTGAATTCAGTATAATTGTTAAATATTAAGGGTGCCGCGAGAATAATTGAATCGACGGGATCAAAAAGGACACATGTTCCATGGTCTTCTGCCAGAATGACGAATATTAAAAGTAATGACTGAAGATAAGTCTTTTGTGATTTAAAATTTTCATTTTACTTTCTTTAATCAGTAATAGAATGTCATTGTTTTTTTGGTATACTATTGGAATGGTAATGTACAGAATGTCTAAAATTAGTATTCGAAAATTGAGTTTTTTCAATAAAATTACTCGAATAATGAATATAAAAAATGAAGACATTAGAAAAACTGCGATATAATTATGAATTTAAATTTATTGTCGTATCGCAATATAATTCAATTATAACCCATAAAATAAGCAATTTAAGGGTCTCTTTTCATAGTCAAAATATATTTACAGTTTTAAAATTGACCATTGGAGTTTATGATGTATAATACGGTGGTTGCCCGTTCTTCTAAACCCATTTTTTCTAAACCCGCTTTTTCTAAAATATAACCACTCATAGCGACATATATAGTGTATAAAATTATATAAATTCATATTACAAATTAATAGTTAGTATAGGAGTGGATCTATAATTACCAGAATGTGGATAATGAATAAAATGAATGTTTTAATTTAGCAGCATATACTTAAAATGAGCGCGAAACAAAATTGAAGCGTTTTGCAATGCTTTTATCGAAAATATACACGCATATTTTTTAATTTATCAATATGCGCATAATTATATAATTTCATTAAATAAAACTAAATGTCAGGCTAGGTTTATGCTACACAGACCGCTATTTTAATCGCGGCGCGGTGACGCAGCGATAAATTTAGATTATCCCAGGCATTTATACATCTATAAACTTTACTCATTAATAATTGCGTTAATTAATTCAAATGAATCTAATTATAGAACATATGAATAAAAATTTGCACCATATTAATCACAAAGCTGCCATTATACTAACTATCAATTTGTAATTTGAATTCATATAATTTTATAAACTCTATTTGTCGTTATGAGTGGTTATATTTTAGAAAAACCAGGCATTCGATAAGAATCTTTAGAAAAATCGGGCTGTAGCCGCATAATACATCTATATGTATATAATACATATGTATATATATGTATATATGTATATGTATGTATAACTAAAATGTACATCTAAAATATTTTTTATTCTTATATTTAATTAATAATAACTATGAGATTAATTTATATTATATTAAATAATTTTTATAATTGTACGACACATTTTATAAAAATTGAAATTCATTTGCGTCAAAATTATGACGATTCATATCCAAATATTTATTTTTTTATTTATTTTTACATATAAAATCAGCACATTATTTGATTTTATTCTTTTTATTAATTTATTACTCAATTATCTTTTTGACGATGCATCTGTTGTCGTATTTTATAAGAAATTATCAGATCAGCGTATGTCTTTCAATGTCCATATGTGTCATCACTGTTCCCTGAAAAGATTAAAAACCATTTAATTGACATCCGCTGTCAGTATTCGCGAAATATGTTATATGATATCAATGAACGCAAAAATATATCATTTATATGTACCCAAAAATATAATATGAAATATTACTTTAGTTAAAAGATCCGAAACACAATTTTTGGACATTTTTATGATTTTGCGACTCCCGTTATGATCATAATTCATTTTTTCTCTCTCAGAATTCTGTACATTTGAGTGTCGTTATTCGTCTAAAAAATTAATAAGTTATGAAAAATTGATTATGAATGTGTACCGGCGTAACATTTCTGGAACACTCATAATTTATATTTATTATTTATAATTGCAAATCAAATTTAAGGTCATCTGAAATTACATTAATTTTAATGATTACTAAATTTTTTGCATTAGTATTACATTGATCTTTAGGGTGATCACCTATGATCTCAATTAAAAAAGTTTAAAATTTAAATATAAATTTGGGTTATTTTTAGATTGGGCGATCAGCTATTCAAATTTTATCAGAATTGTCCAAACTAGAGTTTGATTAAAATGTTATTTGTTAGAATTTACTAGGGTTTAAAGCATAATCACTTTCTTTTTTAAAATTCTGTGTTTTTAAATTGTGGAGTTTTAAATTAAATTTGGTCAGAGATATTAGAAGTAAAATCTCTTAATAAAAATTTTTGAATTAATTTTATCAAATTGCACATAAACCCCTCTAACATGAATAACCTCTCTAATTTAAGCAAATTCTTAGGCTCGAATCATATAAACCTATGCAATTTCAACCTCTAACATAAAATCCTCTCTTAGGTCTTAAGGTTTAAGTGAAATTGTCTTATCGTTAATAACTTTTAATTTAATAATTAATTGAATTTTAATATTTATTTTAATAATTAGAAAAGTGATCACTTTCATAATTAACGTCTAAATTACGGGTCTCAGATGTCCCGCAATTGAAGGTCGTGTCCCGCTTCCCGCATTGATTCTGTAGTATTTTTGTTCAAAATTAATGATGATTTTGAAAATTAAATATAAATCATCTATAAAATAATGAATAAAATATGCAGAGAGTGGAT
>LBFL01023346.1:9299-23821 GCA_000988845.1 Hypochthonius rufulus
TATCAAAAACCTGTTTTAAAAACAATAGCATTGGGTTTGTGATTTTAAGGGGTGTCCGATATACGCGCGACTAAACGGTATATGCTTACCTCTTGTATGGGGGTACTTCCGGCACTCGACTGAAAACTCGAATGGTTTGATCCGCTCGGAGGTGATTCAGACAGTGATTCGGGTATTCCATTACCGGTGATACCATCTGCAAGAGTAATCATATGTCAATGATGATCAAATTTAATTCAATTATTTGATGATCAATCATTTGGAAAGAACTGAAACATATTTATGTGAAAAGCATTAAATGCTATTTAATGCTTTCTACACGGTTATACCATTAAAATAAATTACTAATAACATACTAATAAATAAACATGTGCTAAATTTAGATTATTCAATAACATAGAGTAAATGATTAAAAACTTAAGAGTTAAATAAATTTCGAAAATAACAAAAAAATATGAGAAAATAATTTTTAAAATCATTCGCAAATTAAGTATTAAAAATTATCTCATAAAAAATACATATCATATTAGTTATGGTACTTATGTTATTAATTAATTATCGTAATCATATTAATTAAATCAAATCAATTATCATTAATTAGCGATTCTATATAATAACTATGATCATCATGCCATACTCGAGAGCGGAGCTCTCCTCTTCAAAGGGGATGCTTTATCTTTCCTCCTGAGTAATGGTGAACTCCGACGTTGGATCACCTTTTGCTTGAGTACCGACCGAACCTTAAGATTGGGCTCAGACGCTAGAAGTAGAATAAGGAACATGCAGAGCATTAGTCATTAGTATTGACACTTTTGGCATTCACATACATTTATATATTATTATTATTGTTATATTATTATTATTCCACTCTTTTCAAAATCACATCACACACAATCGCATTTCAAAAAAGTCTCATCATTAAAAAGCAGTCTCATGTTTACAGTGCTAATGTTTGGTTAGTAATATAAATACGGATGCTGCAAAATCTTTTCAAATAATGCAGCCCGTGTTATATACATATATATATATATGTATATACATATATATATATGTATGTATGTATGTGTGTGTATTTGTATTGAATGCATTCGGATCATTATTAATGTTAAGATGTTTTTGAGGGGTTTAAACTCAATGTACAAAAATTTCTTTTTGAAGGATATGAAAAGAATTTTTATTTTATTTTATTCTGTATTTATTTAGTTATTCATTACCTGTTTTTCTCAATGGAAAATCATTCTCATACTTTCCAATCACCGGATGCCTGAAAATATGTAAAATTCAAATGTAAATATTAAATGAAAATAATGGTTTTATAAAAATAAATATTAATTTACTATTATTAAAATAATGATGATATTAAACATTTGGGAGTTGCTATTTGCTTATGGTATATGAATATAAAAGTATAATTTATATAATATAATATAATATAAATGAATAATGTTAATAATAAAGACAAAAAAAGGAATTATTTTATCATTAGCATTATAATAAAAATGAAAATTAATAAATAATCATACGATTCAAATATAATTTTCCTTTTATGTGTTTAAACAAATAAAAGTGTTTTCATTTTTCAAGAATATTAAAATATTTATAAATAGAAACGCAAAAGTCCTTCGAATTTAATATTTATTATTAATATATTGTTACGTGTCTCTTCGTCAATATCAAGGATTTTTGATTAAAGAGTTATATCATTGATTATAATAAAAAAAATTAAATAAATTTTCCTAAAGGCATTTGCTAATCATACGAAAACACCACTTACGCGATGAACAATTTATGTAAATGTAAATGATTAACGTAAAAATACCAAATATAATCGTCATTAATGTGTTGTTTAAACATTTGTATGTCAATTAAACTCATGGGAATTATTATTTTTTACCATTTTTTTAAAACTATTTTTAATCTAACAAATAACATGACCATTTTACATGTAATATACTAGAGTTGCAATTTTCTCCCAAATAATAAAGTATTTGTTACGATATAAAAATATATTATTTCGTAATTCTAACAAAAACCTCGGATTGTATCGCATACAAAAATCTATATTTATAATGCAAATATGTTCCGAATTCAATATGATCTGATAAATATAAGCATAAAATTTTATTTTTCGTAAATACGGTATTTCATATACGAATTGCATACTAGTGTATAGGAAATCTACATAAACCTTCATAACTTCAACATAATGAGGTCCTAAATTTTAGTCAAAATAACATTTTCAAGTTAAAGAGGTTTTTTATAATGTAAATCAATAGAATCCGTTCTCAAGAATCTATTCAAGTTATAGAGGGTTCAATTTACGGAGGTTATGTGTTTGGCGCGTGTGATAAAAACTCACCAATTTCTAGTACTCGATGGTGGGGAATTATTAGCACTATTAGTGGCCGCAGCTTCACGTAACTTCTTGCTTAAGACGAACTCCTGTAGCCGTTGCTTAACTTCGGATGAAGCAATGGCGCTCTGTTCATGTTTTTCTTTCTTTTTGAGTGACTCGAGTTTTTCCTTTTCAACTCTTTCCTTTTCCACTCTCTGTTCCTCTTCAAACTTCTTTTGTTGTTCCAAATATTCCTAAAGATTGATGGAGATTGCAATGGCATAGGGATGGGAATGGGGATGAGGATGGGGATGAAAATGAGGATGAGGATGGTGAAGAGAAGAAAAAAAGAGAGAATCAATTTTATTGTTTGTGTCTCTGTGTACCGTCAGTATCGTAGTATATATCATACATATATCTATACATACATCCATACATATATCTATATTCGTATATATATATACATACATACATATATATATATATATATATACGATATTATTAAAGACAAATAAATGGGAGAAAATTTAATTTCCGCTTTTGGATCCTAAAAATAGATTCGGAAAGAAAAGTCGACTCAAAACAGGAAAACATGAGCCAAATCAATGATAATATATAAACTCTCATTTACTTTTAGAAATGTATTCTCCACCGGAGTTAAGAAAAAATTATAGTTTTATATTCAATTACTGTGCTAATTTTTAAAAAAAATGCAATAAATTGGGTGTTGTAATTTTACACAAATAAACTGCATGTATGTGTGTCACGAGCAAATGTGAAACCCTTTGGTAAATAAATAATTTTAAACTTAAATGCAATTCTATGAAATTTTTGTCATTTACGGACTCTGATAAT
This sequence comes from Hypochthonius rufulus, assembly GCA_000988845.1. NCBI lineage: Eukaryota > Metazoa > Arthropoda > Arachnida > Sarcoptiformes > Hypochthoniidae > Hypochthonius > Hypochthonius rufulus. The sequence goes on from LBFL01023346.1 coordinate 12,490, forward strand.
AATCAATTATAACGATAATGCCTGAGATAATATATCAGTATAATTTTGGAGTAAAAGTGAAATGATTAAATTTATAATGATTTATAATGAATATATAAATAAATGAGGAAACGATATGTGAAAATTTTAAAAATAATCCGCACGTTAATTAAAATAAAATTATCAAAATATATTTAAATTAAAAATACTGAATATTTTTTGCTTAAAATTAATTAAAAATGTATATTTATAAAATCATTTCACTAATGAGAGTCATTGGATATGCACACTCAATCAGTTTCTAAAGCAAAAATCAAGTCACAAGAGGGTTAAATTAAGTCACAAGAGGGTTAAGTTAAATCCCAAAACATTAACGCCAAATATTTGGCAGATTCTTCTTTCCCATTTAATCCCCTAATGACTAAACATTGATCCCGGATCTATTTGAGGATCCCAATTTATACACTCCTATAATATCCTTTAGAAAAAATCCTTTAGAAAAAATCCATACCCGAATCCTCTCCTGCAATTGCTTCTCGTGTTGTTCGGCCAATTGTTGTTGCTGTTGTTGGAAGTGTTGTATCAATAGTTGCTGTTGTAGATGCTGCTGTTGCTTCAGTTGAATTAATTGCTGCTGAAATTGTAAGTGTTGTTCGTGTAGAACCGGATTAATTATCGAATTTTGCATGTTGTTTGTCATCTCACGTCCCGAAACGTTATTATTGTCCGCATTAAATGTACTCTCAGAACCAATTTCGCCTGAAAATTTAAAACAGTAAATGAAAAATTGTAGATGTAAAATTGTAAATGTAAAGTAGTAAAATTGTAATATAAATATAATATATCTTAACCTTGGATATCATCCTCATGAGCCATTTATAATTTATTATTTTATAAACATGTCTGGTGATACATATTGTCATTTTACCGGAGTTTTCAGAACGTAGGCACGGGATTTATATTCGAAAATTAAGATTTTAGGGAAAGAATAATAATTATTATAATTATTGTACCTATAATAATGCATAAGATCGAGGCTAATATATTGTAAAAATTAAATTTAGAAAACCGAAAATATTTTCATAAATATTGAAGGATAAAATTAAAATTAAATTAAAATATATTAATGATTTAAATCACAATGCTTCCTAAATAATATATTTACCGTTTATTTAATTCAATTTTATTTGGCATAAATACACGATAAACTAATATAGAGTGCCGAGTATCATTATGTTTATATACTATGGCTAGATTTGCTAGATTTCACATTAATGCATAAAAATTATAATCTTTACGCCAAATATAAGATCATGGGACTGAATTTGGATGAAATAACGGAAAAATCACATAATTTTACAGTAATATTTTTTTTAAATGAAATGTCATATTTTCTTATATGTAATTAATTTAAGAGACGTGTACATGTATATTAAGATATTTGGTTTTAGAACAAATGCATTGCAAAATAATTTATAAGTTGTTTATTAGAATTAAATAGTGTTGGGAATTTTTTAATACTAACCATGCTTAACTGTGGTTAACCACAGTTAAACATGGTTAAGTTTCTGAAAGTCTTGAGGTTAAAATGTGGTTAATGGTTAATAATTTCTAATTTGTAGTTAACCACAATTTATTTTTCGTAATAAATTCAATTATACATTTTAGTTTAAGCGTCAAATTCAATAGGCAGAGCGTAATTAGTGAATTTTTCTAAGGCTATGGTTTAAAAATATGAATACAACATGATGTACATTTTTAAAATCTTTAAAAAGTAGTTATTAAATTTATAATTTTGATGTAGAAAATAAACATTTTTAAATAATATATGATATAATAACAAATAATACGTTTGTCAATGACAAAAAAGAATTTATATTGAAAAGGAAAATGCTTAAAATATATTGCAATTGTGGTTAAAGTTATGGTTAAACGGTTAGTGGTTAATTTGTGGCTATGGTTTAAAAATGTTAAGTGAATCCAGTTAATGGTTAATAAAATTTTGAAAATTTCCAACACTAGTATTAAAACTCCATCATAAAAATTGCTAAATAATTACATAACAATTTTTATAATAAATTATAATAAAATTATTATTTTTACCTTTTCTCTGTATGTAATGGGAATTAATTTCCATACTGCGATGACGATGTGTGTATAAATGATGTGATGTTAAATCTTCTGATGGTTTAACATGAAAATAGAGAGAAATAAAAGGAAAATGAGGAAAATGATCAAAAGTAATGAAAAAATCATTATTTAAAAATATTTTTTTTTATCATAAACAATAAATTTCCGTGTGAGACGAGACGATTCACGCTATCAGTTAATAAATAGATATTTTCAATAAATTTTCCATTTATTAATAGCTATACAATTTTAAAAGCATAAATTTAAAGTTTCGACGCAAAAAAAACAGTTTTTAACCCTTTTATAGAATGTGTCAAAATTATCATCAATTAGCAAAGGAATTTGACTTAAACTTACTTTAAAGCTATATATTAAAAGCTTTGATTTAATCATTTTTTAAAAATTAAAGAGTATCGCAAATACAATTTTCTGAACAGACAGTTATTTTTAAAAATTTTTTACGGTTTCAATAATATAAAAGTAGAGTTATCATGTTTTTCTAAATTTCATTGAAATGTACACCTGAGACCATATGGAATATCATATTAAATATCATATTAAATATCATATTAAACTTTTTCCAATTCTATGGACAAATTTAGATTAAAACCAAAAATACCGTTAAGTATCGCGTATAAGGGACACTTAAAACTCGATGAAACCCTATGCGATAGTAAAATAAAACCTGACTAATGCAAAGTGACATTTGAATAGGACTCCTATTAAAAACCTGTTTTAAAAACAATTGTATAGGGTTTTTGATTTTAAGAGGTGTTAAGAGTGTCCCTTATACGCGATACTTAAGGGCAAGTAATAAAAATAGTTATAAATGAAAATAAAGTAATAATTTTATAGCCCACTCAAAAACTTTAAATTCGTTTTTTTCAAATACATTAATTACATAATTGGAAATTTACAAGAATGTATAATGTAGAGAAAACAGAATAAAATTCTTACACATAAATGAATTCTCTAAAAAAATAGGGAATATTCCCTTAAAATCTAAATATTTTACTATTCCAATATAAATAAAAGTAATCAGTGTCTTTCATAATTCTATAATGTGAAATGATTATCTTCCTTATTTTTTATTACAAGTAATTCCCCCGTATTACAATCATAGGTATATAATTTTCATGGAAATTGACGTATCTCGAGATTACGACAAAAACCATTGCAACTCTTATGAAACAAATATTTTAATTCCATCGGCAAACAGCAACAATCAGTTTAGAATTAGCTATGTTATTATAGAAAATTTTATCAGAGAATTAACTCAGACATCATGTGATTTATAAAAAGAAATGGAAAATGGAAAATTAAAGATATAAAAATGAGATTATATGTGACATTATGTAATAAAAATCACAGTGAACACTGTTTATTATTAAACTAAAGATAAAATGCATTATAAAAAATATACGATTATTTTAAATCATTAAACGGTAAACATAAAAATATAAAAAATTATATATATTTTTTTAATTATCAAATTATGTGTCTCATAACGGATATGATATTAATAATACACTAAAATAATGGGGGAAATTTTCAATGAATGAATAAATAACACGTTATAAATAATAATGAATATTAATAATTCGTGATTATCTAAAAATATACCGTTATTTTCAATAAACAATTTCCTGAATTTTCTGATCATATTTATACATTAAATCATATTTATATATTAATACATTAAAATAAATAAAAATAGATATTTATAATAAAGAATATTATTATAAAGAATTCTGTCATCGACAATAATATATGTAATAAATATCTATATATAAATAACTTAACATGTAGACGTACTAAAGTTATAAATAACTCATATTATAAACAATAATTTCAGGTTAAAAAATACCGCCTTAACTCATATTTTCTTATATCATCACTTATAACATATTTTACTGAAAAGAATAAAGAAATATGCTAATTTCATAACTCTCATTATCATTATCATCATCATCATCATCATCATCTTCGTCATCATCATCTTTCACATATCGACCAATAAAAATCAATGATAAGGAAAAAAGAGCAATAATAATACCATTTTAATAATGCGCGGAAAATTTTATAAAATATAATATAATACTATAGAATATAATAAATTCACGTAACAAATAAATATATAAACATATATAACATTAAGAATTGATGCGCCAATCAAAAGGTAAGAGTCACTATAAAAAATCATTAACCATTGTGTGTGAGTGTGTGAGTCATTACTTTTTTTTCTATTATCATATCAGCATTATGGTATTACTCCGATTATTATTATTATTATTATTATTATTACTCACATAATATCATTCTATAATATAAGTTTTTTTGCAGATCTAAATATAGAAAATTCGTTTTCGTAGCTAAGACTTAGTTATAGCAGTACAGTGTGCTGTGCAAAAGCGAAGCATTTTAATGTTGCCAAGACAACACTCATATGGTACTATTACTAAGCCAAAGTTTAGTATACCCCTAGTAGTATATATACACTAGTATGTTAACCTATGATATCTATGAGAAGGCTATATATACATATACATGGAGAAAAGTACGGAAGAAAAACCGTTTTTCTAACTTTTTTGTTGGATGACTCCTAATAAAAAAGCTAGAAAATTTGAAAAGAATTTGATAAGGATGAAAAAAACGATATCATTTATCTAGAATGAGAATTTAAAAATAGTGATTTTGTAAATAACTAAAATACGCATGTCAATCGGATCATCATATGCATCACTCTTTCCTCTTTTCTCTATACTCTTTAATATATTTTCGTTTCTATATTTAGATTTTCGGGATCAATATTTGGCAATGCTTTTTCAAGTCTGATGTAAACACCTCAGTGTACAGTTAAGAGCCATCCTTAGGTCTTTTTGCCATCACCACCCACGATATTTGAACATTCCATTTCTTCCCGGAGAAAAATATAGACACACAAATGGGGGGATCATCATGTTTTTCATCAAAAAAAACAGGATAAAAATAGAATGGCGAAAAATTGCATACAAATGTATTATACATTAATTTAACATATGCTATCGACTGAATTAAGAGACTAGAAAAACATAACCATATAAATGTATACATTTTATTTAATATTATAATTCTATGGGAACATCATATTGAAACTCATTGAAACTGATTTTGAAATTTATATTATAATAACATCATCAATGTGTGGGTGTGTGTCTGGGATTGGCCCTGATAATGGATAAAATGAAATAAAATAATTCTAATCTACGCTGACATTGCAGTGTGCACATTATATACACTGTCAAAAATAAAAGGCACACAAATGGCTCATCACTATTCCAGAGTAACGGTATCCTATTTTTAGGTATTAATGACAATGGTCTAAAAATAACAAAAACGAATTACCCTAACATTATAAGTATATACACATACATACACATACATATGAATCATATGATATGATATATTTAAATAAATATCGTTTCTATAGTCAATATATGATAAAAAAAAGATTAAAGTGAAACACGGATACACTTTGGTGTATGTTACATCCATTTTATTGGATCGTACAGTTAAACCATATAAAAAGGGATCGCATTTATCATTTAAAAAATGATATAAATATACTAAAGAATAAAGATAATACCAGAAAATTTATCGATTTTTTTTAGTTAAGTTAAGTGTGCCGTAATTAAAAAACATAAAAATGGGTCGCGACTCAAACTATTTAATCAATTAAATTAATCAATTGACAATTAATTATGTTAAATGCTGTATAATCAGAGACAATATAATTATAAATGTACAGCTAATTTATCGATTATCGATTATTATTGGCAAAAACTGAATAAAATAAAAATAACAATTTATTTAAATGGTATGTCAATTGTCAATATAATAATGCATTTTTAAAAATAGTGAATCGCGTGTATAGGGTTTTGATTTTCAAAGAAATTCAATAATCTTTTTTTGTTGGGAATTAACTTATAACTTTCAAGTTATGTTTACTTTTTTAATATTTGCATTACTATTTTTATATCAATTGAAAAATAGCGTCTTTAGTTATAAAAAGTATCATATTTCATATACATAATGTATATACAAATACCTTTATGATTAACCAATAATGTCCGAATGTCCGTCATTATACTTTTATATTTATCATAACATTATTTAAAAAATATTTAATAATAAAACGCAATAACACAATCCAATGCTATCTTTATTCGGGTGCGTTCCTAAAGGACACTCTCATAATAAATATATTTCACCATACAATAGCAATTGAAAAATAATCATTAGACTATTGGCATATGTGAAAGGCATACACCAACTGATAGTAGCGTATTGTTTGTCGAATCACAATTATGCACTTCACTAAAAATATACCATAAGATGAGCATCAAATAGTATCGTCGTACTTTAAGTTATTTACGTCAATATTTATCCTGAAACACACGGTTAAAGTCTCGTTTATGATAAAACAGAGGCAATTACCACCGTTATTTGTTAATTATGAGGTACAATTTGAGGTGTTTTCCATGGTTTAGGACGAAAGGACAAAAATTAAAGAGATACACAATTATTTATTACTTCAGGTGTATTAACTTTTACTGATAATATATATATTGATAATTTCTTAATGTAAAATTATCGGTATTTAAGAATATATTTGGTATTTACGAATATATTCGGTATTTACGAATAACAAAAAACGTATATTTTCATAAAAAATAATATTGAATTTCCTTATAAAACCATTTCCACTGAATTCAGGTCTAACATCATAAGTATAATAACAATTTTAAAAAGTAATTTTGTTATTTGCAGAACATTATTACTACACACATATACACACACACATGTATAAAATACCATAGGGAAATGTAAAATAAGAAAAATTAACCAAAAGTGGGACGTGCTTTTGCCGCGGAAAGCGGAAAATATTAAAAAAAAAGTCGGCTGTGATGAGATCATAAATGTGGAGGGTGATCACACACCATATTCCGGCACCTTTTAACTGGTATTAAACACCACCAAAAAATGGTCAATTATAGTATAAATAGATTTTTCTAAAGCGCAAACGTTAAAAAAGTATATTTTAATATTATTATTATTATTATTTACCAGAAAAAGTGCTTTAATTTCCTATCTATGGACACACACAAATCACTTGAAAAATATAATATAATATAATCGTTAATGATAATCGTGTCACTAAAAAATGAATAAATATAAATATAACATCAGAAACCAGTTTTTAAAGAGACGTGTATTTTAAGCTCAGATAATAATAGATGATACTAAAAGTGAAACATGGAAATAGTTCTTTGGAAAATTCCTGTAAAAACTTTTAACAGAACTGTCGTTTCACTTTCATTTCTCGTTTATGTGTTAATAAATATATATATAAAAAACATTATCTGACATTTAAAAAACATGATTTATAAAAAATATATAAATTATATTTAAATATAAATATACTTTTTAAATATGCTTAAATATACTTTTTAAAGGAATATAAAGTAATGTAAAGGAATATAAAGTAATGTAAAGTAATGTAAAGTAATATAAAGTAATGTAAAGGAATATAAAGGAATTTTCTGGGAAAATTAGAAAGTTGTAGAGACAACTTTTATCCCCATTAATTTAGTAATAGTTTTGTAAAGTTATTTAAGAACTTACATAACACATTCAGTTCCTAAAAATAAGAATTACGGCAGTAAAAAAGAGTTATGCTTAATTAGAATGGTACTAAAAAGACATGGATATTCAGAAAACTCAGATAACTCTGCCAAATATTATAGTAAAATATATACGGTACACCCGAACATAAGAATCAAAAGAAAAAAATAATATACACTTGAACCCCTCTAACGTGACTATATTGCGGCGGAAATTTTTCTTTACGATAGAGAGAATTTCACGTTAGAGAGGTTAAAATAGCAAAGGTTTCTATGACCCGGGCCTAAGAGTTTGTTCACGTTATAGGGGTTTATGTGTAACATCACTCCATTCTCGCAATTGACATGAATGAGTTTGTGGATGGTTTGAGAAAAGTTTCGGCGGTTATAAAAATTTGGCAAATAATTTACATTTAATTATATACATACATATATACATTAGTAAAGTTTAAGCGTATTTTTTAGTACTCTAAAAGATCATAGCACATGATATATCGATGATGGGATTTGAACCTAAAGTTAGAATCATATTCTTTTTTCTTTACATTTTTTCCTTTTAAAAACCCTTTAAAACCCTTTACTCCCTTCGAAATGCACGTGATACGGTAATGGGGCGAATGGGATATTTATATCTTTCAATGGAAATGAATACATAACGCAAATAAAAGCGTATATTTATTTATAAATAAGGAAAAAGAGAGAGTGAAAATGCAGAAGGAGCGGTCATCATTAGTATATTACTTTAGTATTTCATTGTACACACAGTACATTTATAGTGTGTTAACTGATTAGTAAAAAATTATATTTTTTTCCTTATTAATATTTTTAGATCTAGACATGGTCCGAATTGCATAGCACCCTAACTAGGCGATGTTGCTACAAAAATCATTGAGGGAGGGTAAATTTTCTCAAAAATTTGAGTGGGGTGGTGAGAAAAAAATTCGATCTAAATCCAGTACATTTGGAAATGCACACCAAACATACACCCCCCTTGGCCCGATCTGATTACTTTCCTTGTAAATTCACCGGGAAAAATATTGAAAAAAATATCTTTTTACTCAACGGTCAACACACCGAAGTAGTGAAGTGACTGTACTAACAACACTAAACGCAATAAAATAGAAATGACAGAATATCATGTCATTGAGTAAAATAAATCAGACGCTTTATAAATCATAAATTGAATTTTACATTTTACAGCTTAAGTTTTTTGATGTAAAAATCTACTGATTTACGGGATTATAGAAAATGTCTGCGTTTTTTAAAGCTAATGAATTAGGCATAAAGTTAGCTAGACAGTAGAGAAGTTAATCCCATGAGTACTTCAATATTATCAACAGTATAAGATATATTTATAAATATATTTGTATTTTCTAAATACAAATACAAAGGATGCTTTTGGTGCTGTCAAAACACAAAATTATAAATTTTAATCATAACTTAAATTTACAAAATAAAATAATTATCGACACTGAATTATCTCTTTTCATTTGGAATTATATTGTAATACGTTTCTAAAGATTTAGCTGCGATTAACGAATTATCTACGTAATTATCTACGTAATTAATTATCGAAAAAATTATTACATAAATTAATGAGATTCTCCAATGAGATATTACATAATCTTTTGATGTCATTTTTTAATTATCTTTTCAAAAGAAGTTAATGTGATTAACAATTACTTTTTAGAAAGTATATTCGATGTATTATATTCGATGTAAATAAATGTCTCAATTATTGTAATGAAATAAATCGAAAATGATTTTGAAACTTTTAAATACAATTTTCAAAATTTAATGATTAAACTTTAATTCAAAATTAACATCATTAAATAATCATTTTTTAACTAAATTAATATAATGGGCTGAAGCATCTTAAAATGATTGCTCTTTATAAACTGAAATTGTACAGCCATTATCAAAAAACTGTGACCGATGAGTACAAAGACTGCATCTTTTTACATTTGTCAATATTATTTTTATTTTAAAAATTGGCAAAGAAATAGTATTTTATTGATTTGTATACACACACCGAACTTTCCTAAATGTATATATGCCTTTACTGTATACAAACCATTGAGGTCTTTAGTTTTTATTATAATGAACAAGTAATTTATTTAAATATACATTTAGGTATAATGCACTCACTGTACATGTCATTTCTGTGTACGGAACACTATAAAATTACAAAAATGAGAGTCTAATGTACCTAATGAACTAGTGCTTATCAAAATGCTAAAATTTCCATTAACCTTAATAAATCAACCTAAGGTTAAAGTTAACTTTAACCAGTGTTTTAACCTAAGGTAAAAGATTCTTTAACCTATGGTTAAAGTTCAGGTTAATCGGTTAAAATGTTCATCAATATGTTTATAAATACACAAATACAAAAAATGTCAGAATCGGGCGCATCACTGACGCATCGAATATAATTATAACGATAAAATTAATTCTCAGGTGCATCTGTTTTACGCGAAACCGGCGATGGTAATAATAATAATGTGATAGTAAAAGCATTTTTCGCAACGAAAGAAATATATAAATATATAAAAAGGTAATTCTATTGAAAATGATTACAAATTAATGTTCGCAGAGTTATAATAACAGGAAAAATATAGTTTATTACTTTATATACTGCTGTTACTAACCTCAACAGAGAGATAATAGTACGATGTTTAGGAAAATAAGGGTATAGCATACATATACACATATTACTAGTTATAGTTACTAACGCCAAATATAGCATCAATTGTGATATATGACATACACGGTAATGTAATAGTATTAAGATTAACTCCTTATGTACCGACCGTTTTTCTCATTAATTCCGTTTCGTAACCATTCTATTTGATATGTATTGTTGTGGCGAAGAAAATTGATGAAATCAAATAAATTAACACAATTGTCCAATGATTGAGGGGAGAATCGTAACCGATTCACCGATTCTAATTATATTTATATTTCGATTATACACGTGAAGAGAATTCTTTGAAAAAGAAGCCAATTAATTGGTCACCCCTAAGCACGCACATTGATAATTTCGGAAAATAAATTCAATTAATACTATTAAAAGTGTACACAAATCATTTGAATGTATATTAATAATAATAGTAAATGAGTAAATAGTAAATTAACCGTTCCACGCACTTATGCAATAATAAAGGGGGCGATGGAAATGTGAGAGACGATTGAAATAGTGTTACGCAAGTGTTTAAGAGTAACTCATTTAGGGATGGGATAAGACTAATACCTTAAAACAGAACTTTCTTAATTGAGAGTCTAACTCAAGGTTAAGGACAAAACAGTGGTGTGAAGTGCATTTAGATTATCATTACGATTCAAAAATAAGTATTTTTGATTCCTTACGTCACACATATAAACGACCGATTCTAAAACATCACCATTCTCTTAATGTTTGCACGTTTATGTGCGTTGAATGATGCCAAAAAATTACATAAATCCTATCGTAGGGTGAGATCAGACTCAGAGATATAAGGGGAAAGTGTAAGTAATATACACCGTGGAATTTAATTTTTAATATATTTATATATTTATTTAAT
>LBFL01023352.1:0-13523 GCA_000988845.1 Hypochthonius rufulus
AAACATTTTCCAATATTAAAATCAAAATAATGATAACTATGTCAAACTTCAATATTACGTAGTAAATACGTAAGTGAATATTATTCAACAAGAATCTTGAAAAACATCTTTATAAACAAGGAATAAAAGGGGTTTCCAAAGACTTTTGGTTCGATCTAATAATAACAAATCTGATGAAAAATAAACATGTCCAATAGTGTTGAATATTTAGAAATATTCCCAAATAATTGTTATCACTGATGATATCATTCCAATTATAATCCATTCGCGGGACCATCGAATGAATAAAGTACAGAGTATAATTATTGGAATTTTCAAGCAATAGATGCGAATTTTTTTTTCATAATTAGTGTTGTAACATATACTCGTTTTACAAATTTTAAAGCCATTAAAAGATCCATTCCTATATTCTCACGTAATATTTCATTTTTACATAACTGCAACACTCTTAACCGCGATAATCTTTTTCTTCTGAAAATGAATAATGATAAATTTGACAGCGTCCATAACGATAAGAGCATCCATGCAATTTTTATAATTTTTGGCGGACCAAAAAACCACGAAATATCACCATATTTATATACATCGACTGATTTATCGTCAAATGTCATCGGCATAATATATTTTGGAAGTGATAATACGAAAATTCCAATGACAAACCATTGTAAATATAGAAATTTCTTCTTTTTTCAATTGTATCATTATTCTTATATTTTCCCCTCAATAATCCAAATGACTTAAAAATCGAATCGATTTCTATTATCGGAATTTCACTTAATAATTGATCATATTAATATCATATTAAATTTACAGCATATCCTATGGAAGAAATTGGTTTAAAACCGAAGATTCTAAATTTATTTTTTGTTATTTCAATGGCATTTCGATATTTAAAAAAGTCAATACAATACAAATGTATTACATTATTGACTGTAAATAATAAAAAATGAACTTTTACTGTATATGCACTTAGACTTTAAACTCGTTTTTCTCAAATACATGCATAAGGTACTTGTATGGTTTGTCCTGCTTCATGATCAATTACTAACATCTCGCAATATAATTTTTCTGTGGCAACTAAGGTATTATTATGCAAACATTATTAATGTATGTTTTGATTTCAATTCAATTACACGTGACAGCATTTCTCGAGAAATGTTGCGGATTGAATTTTTATATAAGCATTAATTCAGTAATTATTTGAGGATTTTCTTTATAAACTTACCCTTTCACATGTTCCCATTTAATATAATTCAATGGTGTCAAATCAGGTGAACGCAGATGTGTGTTTCGACGTCTTTAACTGAACTTCTGTTGTATAGTATTGTTGTATAGTATTTAAGGAATTTGTTCGAAAAACGTGAGAAAAGTTAATTGGCACATGTTTTCCAAAACATAAAACGGAGGACAGAAGTGTATTTAGTAGTAAATGGAGAACATTTTAAGAATATTTTACATTAGGCAATAAATTTTGATCTGTTTTGACGAGGAAAGTTCTTTAGTTTTATATGGATAACTATGTATGTTACGTGATTTGTCTTAATAGTAGAGTTGATGTAATTTGTACAAATATTGTACCGAATTTAATAAAACTGAAAAAATTTAGCCACCGGGGTGCTTATACTTTTTATATTCAATAAAACACTTTCTGATAAATCATAGTTTTCAGTCAGTTGATAATTAAATAATTATACTTTTTGTCGGTGAACTTTTGCGGATAACTCAATTAAAACATGTTTCGATCGTATTGTATTCTATCATTTTATTCAATTCATTGCATAAATATCTGCATTCATCGGTAACTTATGCACAAGCAAACATAATTTTCTATTACCATTCTTGAAAATATAAATATTCTTATTACTCTCTTATGATTATCTATTAATTTGTATAAATTTAATTAATATACATTTGTATAAATTAATATATACAGAAATGATAATGAAATGTTAATATGAGATAATACTTACAGTAAAACATTGTAAATATTGAAAAAATTGCAATATTATCTCATCGTCTCCAAATAACCAATATTTTAAAATTATTTTGGAATTAAATATAATTTTTATTAGATATGCTCTCAGAAAATTCATTATCTTTTATTTATTTTTTTGAATTAATGGAGTTAATAATTATAATTCTTTTTAAATGAATATTTTATGTGCAGTTATATATTAATTTATGCAATTAAATTAATTGTTATGTCTTTTAACAATATATATTAATTGATAGTGCATTAACGATTATGCATTAAGAAAAATTTATGGCGGTAACACTAACACAACATATTTTTCCCAAACATACGGTCTCAATAAACTTTCCGCAGCCATAAGCATCTTTTCGGTATCAACGAATTCATATGCAGCACTATTGACAATTTCCTTTTCAGACTAAACCGAAGATCGCCGCCTTATTTTTCGTGATTCGAGTGCACCCAAAGCAATGGCAATTAAGTACACATAAACTCCTCAACGTGAACTACCTCTAGCGTGAATAACCTCTCTAAAGTAAACAAATTTTTAGGCCCAAGTCATATAAAACTTTACTATTTTAACCTCTCTAAAATAAATTCCTATCGTAAACAAAATTTTCCGCCGCAATATAGTCACTTTAGAGGGGTTTAAGTGTAACTTGGAATATAGATACAGACTATGTTAATCTGTACACTCTCATTTATCCGTCATTTGTTAATGAAACACTATCATGTACGCACTCATAAGAAAGTCAAATCTTTTGGTGCACAAATTTAAAAGAAATAAATTCATGAGGATTTATTATTTTAAATAAAATTTGTTATCAATTTTAATACACTGACCACGGCTGTGTATGGTAATACAGAGAGTCGGGCACATATTTTGAAACATCACAAAATATGATGTATTTTAATTACAATTAAATTTTCATGTTTGACATTTTAAATGATTCCCGTGTCTTTTAGCAACAATTCGACACCGGTAATTCCACGACATAAGTGCGTTTTGAATTTTTATCATCGAAAGTTTTGGCCATTCTTCTCGAGTCGCTTTCTAAACTCATTTAAAACCTTTCGGTTGTCGCTTCCAAAGAGCGTGTTTAAGTAATCCAAACACACAAAAATCCATAGGACTAATATCAGGACTTATTACGGGAGTGTCCCGTTTTGGAATATAATTAATATTATATTCTTGAGCCAATTAATGCAAAATTTGGACACTATTTAATGAAAAGTGTGACGATGCCTGATCGTGATGGAACCATACTTTAATATCGGACGATTGATATAACTGAATTATTTGTTTATATACCGGTATTAACACGTATTTAATATAATAATCGGAATTTATTTTAATATTTTTCGGTACTTTTGTTGACTTTAATTTACCATTATATGATACGCTCGCAACAACCATAAAGCCTTTCGGGTGACGTTCTCTCGTACAAACATAAAAGTTATCATCGGATTTTTCTTCTTTAACATAATAAATGCTTCGCTGACCCCCGATAACTCATATAGATTTATTATTTAATTGTCACAACATAATTAAATCTGTCGCCCGCTAAATATTGTTTGTAAAGTCGTCGCGCGACGGTCTTTTATTGGTTTCGTTGAGCACCATCAAGTGAGCGAACCTTTGATTTTATTCTAATTCTCTTATTGAGATCATTTGATATTATTTTTCTTAAGGATCGTGTGGATATTTGACATTTTTTGCCATTTAATCATGTGTCGGCGGATACTCACGTGACGTGTATTTTTTAATTTTCCCGATATTTACATTATTACGTGAATTTTTGAGTTATTGTTTTTTCGATTAAACATCATGACCTTCCGATATTCGGCGCTTTTTCCGATGAAATTTAATATTCAATAAATTGTTCGTGAAATACTAATTACGCGGTCATTTAAAATTTTAATGATGTCTTTTTGTGAATATTTAAGATCGGAAAGTAATTTAACATAACTATCACGTTCCGACGTGTTTAATAAAATATCCGACATTTTTATATTTATGAAAAATACATTATAATGACCGTTACATAATGAGCTTTAATATGATGCATCACAATTCTTATATGACGCAATAGTTTTAGTAAAATTTAAATTTTTATGTTTCAAAATATCTGTTTGACACTGTATAACTGATAGCGTATCTTGGATCGTAAGTATCGATCGGCAATGAATGTATTTACATTGACTATATAAATATGATTTTTCTTGACCCAATTTATCTTCAGATTAAAGCCATTTTAATCTACTTGTAAATGATGATGTTTCATAAGTAATGTGAACTAAGGGAGTATTTTGTTGCGGTAATATAATTGTAAATTTGGATCCGATTGATAACAATAATTTATTTATGCATAGTAAAAGACAGTACAACAATGTGCAGGCCTAATTGCAAAATTTGATAGAAATAATTAATTAATTAGTTACAAATCAATTAAAAAATTTAATAATATTAAAACAGTGATTTTTTATCTCTGAATAAAATTACACATACTGAGTCAATTTATCACCACTTATTACTTTAAATAGTAGATGTATCTATTAACTTAATTAGGATTATTACGGCTTAACTTAATTACAATATAGTGTATTTTAAATGCATTTAAATGTAATATACAAGTATATAATCGCTATATATTGTATGTAGTCATGAAAAACCCTTAGAAGTTAAGGAATTTTAATGTATATGCGTCAAAAGTTCGATAATTTTATGAAACTATTTTATAAATTATTTTTAATACATGTAGACAATATTGGCACGTATGAATGCCATCATTATGCATTACATTGTAAAATAGCCAATAGCGACATCTATTATTTAAACATGTGGTGATGAATTGACTTAGTATTTGTAATTTTATTCAGAGATTTAAAAATCACTCTGTATATTTATTATTATAAAATCTTATAATTTTAACACAAAAATTACCATAATAATTCTGATTTCTAATTTCTTTAGGTAAATAATTAAATGTTTTTATCATTTTAATTTGACTTTTATTCGACTTAACCCATTACCAGCTGCCACCCTAAAACGTCGCCAGAATTAAATAAAATTTAAAATTTTACATACATGATAAAACATAAGTTGTATTTGTAACAAAAATGTATTCAACTTATTAAAGTTGAATGCATTTTTGTTGCAAATATTAAATAAATAATATAAAATTGTAAAAATAATTTAAACTTTTACAATGTTTGAGAATATCTTAAACATATACACTGAAATGCACAAAATTTTGAACTCTGAAAGCATAGATTCAGTACAAAATTATCTGAAGACTATAAATTTATTAGAAAAATTAATGGAAAGGATTAATTTTCAAGGTCATTCACTATTATAAATTTAAAATAAAATTACAATTTAATCAGTTTAACAATAATATGAGAAAAATTAAAGTGTCAACGAAAAAATGACTCATTGAATAAATATTTTAATTTTTTGGACATTTTACGAGAGAACGCAGTAAATTATTGCATCAAAACATAAAATCCATGACCATGGTATAATAGAATATTAAAAAATTATAGTGATGCTAAATTTTTTTGTAAATCTTGTTTAATAAAATTATAAATGATTGATTTTTATGCCACACAATGTTACGTGTGAATAACATGCATTTTACTTATGCTTTAAAATATTTTAAGCTTTTATTGAATCTTAATTTAACTTCTATTATTACCTCTAATGATGACCGAATCGAATATTAAGTTATTCGAAGTGAAACTATATTTGTAAATCTATAAATTAAAGTATGTAATTATAAAATTTTCGCAATTTAATGATGATTAAATAGCAATTTAAAGTGTTCAAAATTTTATGCTTTTCAGTGTATATTTTACTTCACTCGAAAAGCTAATGTTTGGAAATCCGAACATAATAGTTATATTTATTTATTATGAATTAAAATAATAATTAAATAACTAATTAAATGATAAACTATTATTATTTTCCTATAAAATAGAAGGAAAATATTTTATATTGCCTTGTCGAGTATGCAGGACAGACTCATTCCTGAACGCATAATGTCTAGGAATATGGAAATATACATATAAAACTATGGAGTGTATTTAATTATACAAAGTGATAAGTAATTTTGCAAACATTTATGTGTTATATAATTAGTTTGAAAAGCTGATAAATGCTAAGTAAACAATACTTTTTCTTGTCTAAAAAACATTTTCAACTAATATTTTAGATTATTTTAATTTGCATAAATAATAAATAATTTTAATTTAATTATTTCGATTGATTTTATTTAAGATCAAAATTAAATTTGTTTTTTTATTATTTTTTCTTTATCTAACAAATGTTAATTAATTTTATCGCGTTCCGAGAGCATTGTTAATAATTTGAGAATCGGAAATAAATTGTTATACAAATGAACAAGTGATGCACAAACATGTAAATGAATTCATTAAATCATTTAATTTTGATTAATTTATTTATCTACTTATTAATGCCCACTCCTTGCAGTATATTATAAAATTCAATTATTTTTAAGCTTCGAATGTTAAAATTTAATCAAAGTATGTTTTGCCCAAAATTTCCAATTGTTTATCTTTAGTCAAATACGGGTTAATAATTTCAAATTTGCTTTTTCCATTTGCACGATAACGGCCGCTCATATCCTGAAATTGCATCATACCATATACAGAATCCAATAGCATGTATTTGCCGAAAATGACGACATCGGGACACTGAAGTATAAGTTTTGAATTCAGCAATTTTTTGAGCGATTTCTATTGAAGTAAAATATTGAAATTATAAATATAAAAATATTTATGTAAAATCTAACATGTGTATGACATTCATAAACATATACTAATAAACTAATTTAATAAACTAATATTACGTACAGTTTCTAGCAAAAAAATGTGTTGACAGATGACTACATATAAAATGTGTTGACAGATGACTACATATAAAATGTGTTGACAGATGACTACATATAAAATATGATTTATCTTATCAATTTTTATGACTTAGAAAATTCGCTGATCAAATAATAAATTAATATTAAAATATGAGCAAAAAATTAATGTTTAAAGCATGACTTCAGTTATAAACACACATATTTAGCGATAAGAGCAATTTCAATTATAATCTCAATTATAATTTCTAATATAAATAATATAAATAATATATATTATATTTCAAAATAAGAATTAATTCTGAATATGTTGTGAAATTATAAAATACGTGAACATTATTAAAAAGTCGACTAAAAGTGAAAAACTTCAATTAATATAAATATGTAAATTTCAATTTTTCAATTAATTTCAAACTCTGATATATTTGAATAATTTATATTGAATTTTGTATTAAAATTGATATGAACATATAAGTATTGATTAAAATAAAAAGTATTAATAAAAAAATAAAACTTTAGTTTTCGGTGAACACACTTTTTTGCTAAAAACTGTACACACAATTGATCTGTAAGATGGAAAAATAACTTATTGCAATGCTTATACATTAAAGAAAAACAGGTTTAAAGTTTTAGTGCATATACAGTAAAAGTTCATTTTTTTCATTTACACACTCAATATATAAAAATATAAAATGCATTTGAATTATAAAAAATGTCTTTCAAAAACCAAAATGCCACAAAAATAACAGAAAATAAATTATGAATTTTCAATTTCTACTAAATTCTTTCATAGAATGTTATCCTGAAAATTTAATATAATATTAGATAGCGTTTAAGGTATACATTTCAATAAAATTTGAAAAACTATCAAAACTCTAGATAAGTTCTTTTTTCATCGTACAGATCAATTACGATGTACAAACTAATACGGTACATTATATTTGAATATCACTGTAGCATTAGCATTGCGTTACTACGCTGTACATTTTAATATTTTAATGTTCAACACTGATTTTAAATTTTTATTGAAATACAAAATTAAATTAATAGGAATTATACTTTAAATGACACCATTGAAAATGTTTCATAGTTTAAATAGTGTTTTAATATTTAGAGAATTTTAAAAAATTACATATAAGTGATTTTAAAAATAAAATAGTAGAATCAATACATATAATGCAAGAGAAAGTTTTTAAGTTACTAATGCATGCAGAAGTAACATGAAATAATAAAAAGCAAATTATGATTTTTAAAATTGTGTACCAAAAAAGAGAATGTACGCGACCATAAAAACATAAACGTACCGTATATAGGGTAATTTTAAATATATAAGACTCCTATTTACATCAGATGGGCTTCACTGAAACGCTTTGCTACAATCAGATGCATTGAGAAAGACTAGAAATTTAAAATGGAACGGGACTAAAAACAAATATAGTGATTTATTCGGGTCTTAGTATATATATAGCATATGTTAGTTCTATAAAATAAAACAAAATCAATAAATTTGGATGTGGTTAATTTTTTAAACACATCAAACTTGTTGTTTCAACTGTTTCCATAGATAAATGTATATTTTATATTATGAAAATAGAAATAAAATAAAGTGATTAATGAAAAAGCATTAAATTCGAAATTTATTACTGTTTTAGGAATTATTAAAAATTTATTCGGGAATTCGGGAATTGAAAAATAATAATGTAATTTAGAAATCCGTGAAAAATGTGTTGTTTATTTTGCTAATTTTTTGTACGTTCGCTGCTCATTTTATAGTCTTCGGGCATTTAAAGGCTTTTCTGGGATTTCTCAATAAATAGAACTTTTCATAATAATTATAAAATTAATTACCTGAAACTCAACATCCATTTTTTTGCAGTACTTCAAAAGTTCATCATACGCTTCCATAATTGAAATTTTGTTTTTTTTGAGTAAACTTTAATAAAGTTTTTGCATGCATAATCAATTTGTTCTTCTTTAATAAACGAAGCGATATCATTGACTCCCCATGTCATTTCAGTTGCATAATAAAGAACCTTTTTAATTTCGGGACTTTCAAATGTTTTCTCATCAATACATATGTTGTATGTGTATTCCCCGAGAACCCAAATCAACTCTGTGAATATATCAGTACGACGGTGAACCATAAAATCCTCAGTATCCTTGAAATGTTCGGCTTTTGATGCAAATCTTTGTGTATTATAATGGTCATTTTCACTAAGATAATTATAATAACTATTTATTAAACGCTTGTGTTGAAACGGTGTTAATCCTGTATTTTTCAACGATTGAAGTGCATCCCCATACATACGAAACACTGCCTCTTTTGGAGACGCCGGATCCGTTGTGTCATATACGTGCTAATTAATGATGAAAAAATTATATTATTAGACATAAATGCGCATTAACATTAATTATATCAATTGTTTTTAAACTGTTCATATTATTAATTGCAACTATTGAATTGTTTTGAAATCCGATAGTATTGCAATTGTTTTTTAAATTATTGATTGTCGATTTGATAGTTCATGAAATCGTAATTTTCGATTTTTTTTATTGATCGAATACACTTCATTCGTACTCAAAAACCTCCATAACTTGAACATATTGCAATCCAAAATTTCTGATTAAGATAAAAAGGTTTTCAAGTTATGGAGGTTTATTTATAATGTAAATCAATAAAATCAGGTTTTGAGAATTTGTTCAAGTTGTGGACGCTTTCAAGTTATGGAGGATTCAAGTTACAGAGATTTTTGCGTACTTTCTTTAGCCATAATAAGCGCTTTGACATGATTATACATAATGAACAAATGTACATTTTGTGTTATAATTTACACTGAATATAAATAACAATACATTTTTAATAATTATAAATATATTATTATTATTAAGAGTCAAATGTATTATTTAAAGTTAAAAGTGGTTATATAATAAATTAACAGCATATTTTTTAGATTTACTTTGCTAAAAAATCAATCAAGTGTAATATAATTAAATAATTATAAAATGTAATAAAACGGTTTATTTTATTTTTATTATAAATGAATTATTTCACATTACACTCCACTCTTGATTTGTCTTGCGACGGGTCTCAGAAAAATCGGACATAAATGTAAAAGAGACATAAAACAAAACTCCATTCAAAAATTCTTTATAATTGATAAAAATGAATTTTACATACAAAATTAATACTTATAAAGGAGATTTAAGTTATAATCTTTAATTATTATAAGATTATTAATGTATAAGAACATCTATTATGGTGAAATATCTTATGACTTTATTTGTCTCATTCAAATCTATAGCCTCTTCAACATGAGAATAATTCAATTCGCAGACATATTTCATTAAATTAGTAAATTTTTATTTACATATTTCATTTCACTCATTAATTTTTTACATGAATTTCAAATTCGATTCAATTACTATTGATAATTTATTTTGTACATTATCAATTACTTTATTAATTTTACATGAAAACAAATCCAAATCCTGTTACTATGGTAATTATATATCCGGTGTATAACCGGGTATGAAAATAAGGACATAAAAACAGAGAAGACATAAATGTAAGAGGACACAAATCGAAACACTTTAAACATTGATTAGTATACAAATGTATTGCGTTCTTAAAAACAATGGACATAAAAATAAAGGGACATTAATCGAGAGTAGAGTACCGGGTCATCATTATAAAACTTTAACACATTCTGGACCAAAACAGATCAAAATTTATTGTTAAATGTAAAATGTGCTCAAAATGTTATTGTTCATTTCTATAGTTAGTTGAAGTCCCAGTTTTATATATTCAGAATTTTATGATAGTGCTTCTTGAGAGATGCCCGCGAAGGAAATTTCTTTTCGCTAATGAGAAGGCGGGGCATTTACATTGAGTAAATAAATTCCACAAATTCCTTTAATCAATTTATTATATATATTTAAATATGGTATTTTGAGTGAAATTTTTATACTCTCACAATGGAGCATCGCCTGATGTTTTTGGAAATTGGACATTAAATGTAATCAAATCGATTCTTTAGATAATTAAAAGAAAAAGTGAAAAATCTCAGCTGCTGATGGGTATGGGATTATAGTATCAAACTGAGGTCAGAGTATGACACATTAACTATAAGTATGTGTTTAAGCTTTATAGTGAATGACCATGAGAGTGGTGTAGTGGTTTAATGCAGGGCAATACGAATGTGAAGCACGGGTTCGATTCCCCGCGTTTGGATTATATTTTTTAATTTAATTTAATATTAAATTTATATTAAAATAATTGAAAAAATTAATTTTATTAATAAAATCTATTGCAAATATCAAATTCAAATTTAATTCATTTAATGATATATTTTTAATCATTTTGAAAAATTGAATTAAAAAAATTATAATATAAATTTTATTTTTTGCAATAGATTTTATTAATAAAATTAAATCATGAAACAGAATTGAATTGTGTATAGAAATTAAAGGCGATCATTTTAAACATATATTACATTAAATAATTACTTATCCACAATTTTTTGAAATCATGTGAAACCCCACACACTTTAAATTAAATTTTGATCCGGAGCTTTTAAGAGACCTTAATATATCACTCTGTATCTAATTAAATTTTCAGGATATCATTTGATGGAAGAATTTAATTTAAAACAGTAAATTCGTAATTTTTCTTTTTCAAAAAATTGTAATATATAACACGTTTTTACTGTATATAATAACAAAATTTATTACTAAAAGCTACGGTCAACTTAATAGTGACATTCTTTTATACAAATTTCTTATACTAATGACTCATAAGTTGATAAATAAATAGGGTGATCGTACAAATTCATTAATATGTTTTTATATATGAATTAACAAAAAATCTCTTATAAAAAATAATGAACTTTCACTGTATATGCACTCAAAACTTTAAACTCAATTTTATCAAATATATCCATAAAGTACTTATCTCATTCTTTTTGATCGCTGATCATTTATTACACATTGAATCAGTTGTTTAATTTTTATAAAAAATAATAATCACAAACAATACTATTCTTTCGCAACAACGATAAAAAACATACTGATATTACTTACTGAAAAATTGTATTACAGAGTTGCCAAGGGTGGTTATAGTAGGAGTAACCCCTTCGGCATTTTTTCATTTAATCCCACCCCAAGCAATTTTGGCAAAACTGACTTTTCTGGAAAGGGACCGCCGGGGGTCGATACAATAACTTTCAAAATATATATTTCAATGTATGTTGGGGAATGCATCGCACAAATAGATTTGCAATTATATTTATTAATTAAAGCTGAGGACATACACAAAACATGTGCCTCTGTTAAGAAAGCACCCAAACACAATTGCCGTAGATACGGCTCAGAATAAGGAATAACATACAGTGCTCTCTAACATTGGTACCTATAGCACTTATATAAAGTGCATATGGGAATAGTCATTGGGACATAATTAGAAAATATAACATAAATATCTGTAACATTATGAATATGAATAATTTGGAATACAAATAAATATCTAGGGTCATATTAAGGTCAAGGCCTGAAAGTATCACAAATTAATAATTAAAGACCTTGCACCTCCTTACGATTTTCATGCTGATCACCCTCGTAATTTTTTGGCTGACTATTTTAGATTTTTTTATGCCGGACTAAAACCAGATTAATGACAAAATACATTATATTATAATTTAAACCTTTAATTTAGCCATTAAATTGTGCTTAATCTTTGAAAAATTTTAGTATTAGAGTAATCCATGGTACCGAATTGTACTTACATTTTCCAAGTGTTCATTAAATTTCTTTAAATTTTCTATATATTTTGCGCCCTCACTTTTGTCTTGGATTTCTTGCATTAAATCGTCGGCCACAATTGACCAGACTAACATCTTTGCTGCGTTTAGCATACGCTCATTTGATACGGAACGGCGAAATGTTATGCAAGTTGCATACCCACCGAAATCCCCTTCATATAATTTGTTAAAATTATCATCATCTACATACTTTCGCGTCCAGATATTGACTTCTGACCGAACCCATTCATAATACCCGTTGTGTTCCTGCCATGGGTAATTCATACTATGTATTAACAAAGGGAAATCGGGATATCTAGCATTATTCTTTGGAATAATTTGTAATTGTTTTAGTTTGGACATCTTTAATTGCAGATATAAACATATATTTAACAAGTAGTATTAAATCAATTTCTTGTAACATATGAAATATTAGATGTGTTATTTGATGTAAAATGTAAAGTAATGCTAAAAGTTAGGTTAGAGCAATCTGATTTATGACTATGAACCCTTAAATGCGATAAGTGTCAAGGTGTTAGTAATAAGGAGTTGTAATCAGTAACAAACACTACAAATATGCAAAATAACAAGGACTTTAAACTCAGCATATCAATAGCTATAAAACTTCTAATACTTTGTAATTCTATTCATTCTCTCTTAAGATGTAGATAGTGCTGTAAAATTCTCGGAAATAATCTCTAGGAGAATATTCTCGAAAATATTCTCCGAACCGAGAATTATCGAGAATTTTCTTTTTTAGAACATCTGAGGGTTTTTTATACTATTTCCGATGCAACTAAGCTTCAGTTCCTGCCAAAATATGGAGATATTCAGAAGTGAATGATAGGATGAGGGAGGAAATGAATA
>LBFL01023355.1:5805-21674 GCA_000988845.1 Hypochthonius rufulus
ATATAAAAATATAGAATATATAGAAATTATTAATATATAAAATATATAATGTGAATAAATTATACATTATTGAGGTTCAATTGAAAATTTAAATATTTTTTATATTATCGTTCATAAATTTAGTTGAATACGATTACACGGTTTTAGATATGACTGAAGAATGTTTAATCGGATATTTTTGCAATGAAAAAGGATTTAATTATAAATCGGGTAATTTTAATGGTACATTCTCAAAAGAACGAAACTCAAAACAGCGAAATTTCAAAATGTAGAAAATATTAATAGAGGAGTTCTTAGCTATTAAGTTATAAATTTCTTCTAAATTTAAAATTTATTATTAATATAATTATTACAAATATCAGTTTCGCCATAATACACGTCAAATTATATTATATTATCATTATCATTATATATCATTATTTTATGTATACATAAACCTCACCTCTTTTGCATCTCTAAGACCATAATTCACTATAATTGCATATTTTAGTACTCATATCTTTTGATTATTCGCTTCATTTCACTGATTCTTGCAGAACAATCGTGTCAAAAAAAGGTGAGGTTTGAGTGTAAATAAGAAAATGATCAACAAATTTGAATACTGTTGTTTCAATATTTTGTGAAGTGTTATCGAAATGTGTAAAGAAAATGAAGCAAAAAATCGGAGTGCAGAATGAAAGAGGTTTCAGTGTAATTATAATGATTATTGTGGCTCATCAGTAGGAGTAGAGATTGGATTTTATAGAACTACTTTTAGACTGATATTTCATATTGAAACTAAATATTAGATTTATAAACAATAATTGTTTATTAATTTAATTATTTATAACTTAATTGCTGAGAACTCCTCTGTTACGGTCACTTTTGACCGTAACGGGGTGAAAACCCCACAAAAGCACAACCGAAGGGTTTGAGGTTAACTCTTTTAATGAGATGTATATTAGCATTTGGTATTTATAGTGTTTAGACAGTCATAGGTAAGTATACAATGATAAAGGGTGATGCTATGAAACTATGACATTACATATTTGATTAAAGATTACTGAAGTTATATGAATGACAATGATCGTATCATCATCCTCTATTCCTTAATATTTTCTATATTTTGAATTTCGCTGTTTTGAGTTTCGTTCTTTTGGATATAAACCAATTTTAATGTTTAATTAAATACTTTATATAATCCAATATGTTTCAAATTATCTCAATTAATTCAAAATCGTAGAACTGTTGTAAATTAAATTTTATTTTTCTAAAAGAATATTTAATCGGTGAGCACTTTATTGTTGCGGTGAAAAAACGGAACAAAAAACACGAATGCAAAGAATTCGCAATAAAAACGTTACACAAAATTGGAAAAAATTGGATTGACAATGATGGCACTACGAATGCAAAGATTAAGGATAATGATGTACGGTTTTATGAAGTTCAACACGGGTCATGTCAAACGCTAAAGCCCCAAATGATGTTCCCGGTGCTCGACAGTCTATTGGGATAATCAATGTTTATTTGTAATTTAATTGCAAAATAAACTTTTAATTTTTATTTTAGTAAAAAACTTTTAAATCGCAACTCTATTGAGTCATCAATGGATTAAACATATATTTTCAGTATAAATCTGTTTTAATATTTAAGACAATATTCCGGATGTTCATTTATACCGATAAACCTCATGTCATAACGGCATTGGCATGTCATTGGAAAGTCTATGGAATGCTATGATTGCACTGCATAAATACACAGAAATGAGGTTCGGACAAAACAAATAAATCACTGTAATTTTGCACATCTCAATTTCACATAAATTTTAAATACATTTTTTGAAAGTTTATTTAACATGTAAGAGATTATTAATGCATAGTTATTTATAATAATTAAAAAAATTAATTAAAAAAATTAAAACTTTTATTATTATGCCAAAACCTCATACGACATGTTACGACAAAATTACCCACTGACGTTAATAGGGGTGTCCTGTCAATACTAAATTAATTATGTGTTCATTAGTTATTGACTGAAAGTATAGTAAATTTGCATAAAATTTCATGGTGTATATTTTTTATAATAATTATATCATTTATTGTCTAAATTTTTATATCCGCAGCTTATTACCGTCGAACCGATTTCTAAAGAAACGGAAATGAACATTTATGATATTTATTCGACACTGATTCACTACAATATGATCGAACACAGTGGACAATATTAATGAGTGCAATTATAAAGGGTGAGATTTTTCGGTACTCTGTACTAGAGGCGGAAATCCGTAAGCGGATTTTTCCGCGAGCGATAAACGGAGCGGAGCGAATCCGTTTTCCGCTCATCTCCGCACAACAAATTTTAATATCCGCTCCGCTCGGATATGCGGGTACATCAATGAAAAAGCGGATTTAAGCAAATTTAAAAAAAAATTAATGTTAGAACCTTAAAGATATACATTAATGTATTGTTTATGAAATAAAAATTTTACAGAAATGTGCACAGAAAACACATAACAAACCCAAAATCCGAAACTGAAAATCCAAAATCATTTAGAAAGTATGACTTTAACTTATCATTGAACCTGAAAATGCTTATTAAATGCGTTTTATCATTTCTACTCATAACTTTTTACAAGAAAATTATTAAAATTTTACATACATACATGCATGTATATAATTAAGAAATTTCGCTTTTTTCCACTCCGCTTAACGGTATTTATTTCAACTCCGCACAGCAGTTGCAACCGCTCCGTTTTTAAAAAATAAACAATTTTCCACCTCTACTCTTTACTTTGAAATGATCTAATAAATCATAAGTCATATCGATATAGCGGTTCAGTCCTATATTAAACGTCCTGCGTTTTCAATTTACGGGGGGTATACCCCATATACCCCATACAGTGGTGCATACGTTAGAGGTTTACATTGAGTTATATAGTAAATGATTAGGATCGAGAGATTTACGTAATTCGTTACGTTAGGAGTTCACGTTAGAGAGATATGCGTATGAACACACGATAATATGGACACACGGATTTGTCAGTTTATATATACATAATTCCCCCGGAACAATTGACATAGTGTCGCGATTAACTTTTATTTGATGATCAATAATACTGCATTACAATGTCCGTTTAAATTTAACTCTCGATTAAAGATTATGTTTTAACAATTGTTTGTATAACTCTAACAAATAATAGATAATTTAAATAATTATTCGTTAATCTTCAACATTCGAAATAATTAAGGGTTTTCCTTTAGGATTTTCAAATCGGTCATTTGTATTGAGCTGCATCAGTGCATAGATACCGCTGAGGAGTATAATTAGAAACAATAGGATAATGAATAAACCCATAAACGTGGGAATTGTAAAAAATGTTGCGCAATCGAAACTATTGGTGAATTTCCAAATTTTGGAATCGGAGTGAAACGGTTGAAATTGAAATCTCCGAATGACCATCTTTAATTTTGAAGTCGAATTCATCGATGAAATCGTTATATTACCACAACTGTAAGAGAAACCCATCGGCGCTGTTAATTCACTCGTATCGAGAGTATATTCGGTTTCACTACTCCCGGCCTCACCGTTCACTACGACAGAACCTTTCGACACTCTCCACCATCCGCTGCAAAAGACAATTGTTAAGTGAAAATTTACAATACACATAAACCCCTTTAACGTGAACCCCCTCTAGCGTCAATTACCTCTCTAACGTAAACAAGCGCTTAGGCCCGAGTCATATAAATTTTTGCTATTTTAACCTCTCTAACGTAAAATTCACTCTATCGTAAACAAAAATTTACTCCGCAATATAGTCACGTTAGAGGAGTTTAAGTGTATTTTAATGATAATTTTATATATTTAAATACTATTTAAATTACTCGTGTTTTAAAAATTTAATACGTTCTTACTTTAGATTGCGTTACTTTATTAATATGCAATTTCCTAATTGAGTATTAATAAAGCGAAATTATTAATTATGCGTAATTTAATATAACATCAGATATGCGACTTAAGATCACATAAAATGCAATAAATTAATCACGCAATAATATTGGTTTAGGGGAGTAAAATCGACTTAAACAGAGAGAATCAATTAAATTCCCTGAAATGATTTAACCCCAAAATTGTCATTTAAAATTCCTCAATAAATATTATGTATTATATACTAATAATGTTAATTAAGCATAAGTTAATTGAAAGAGATAATGACATACTGTGACTGTTGATAACTGAATTTGGATTCGATCGTAAACGAAATATTAACACTCATTTGAGTCTTATCAACATTATTGTAATTCAAATTGAGAGTTCCGCTTTTGGAATTGTTATTGTTATTGTTATTCGCCGTCCAACAGTGACTATCAAGGGTGTTCGTCGGTTCCGATGGAAGTACATATGTTTTCTTTGATGTCGTTAAAGTGATGTAATAATTGAACCAATAGATGCATCCGACACCTCCTTCTTTAATTGTCGTTAAATTATTATCTTTTTGTGGCGATGGTGTTGATTGTAAAGATTGTAAAATGTGTCTTAACGCGTAATGATCACCGCCATTCACTTCATTATCGGATAATTCATAAGAATTGTATTTATTTCTTTTTCCCATTAATACATAAATGATCGATTCATTTGAACCTGAATTTGAATTAATTATCGACTCAATTATCGGCTCATTTTTCGCTAAATCATCATTCGGCAAATCATGAACCATAACATGACCATTTTTGACTTGAGTTTGATCATTGATTGCCTCAAATGGTGCTGCGACATTCGGCAAGAAAATCGCATTTTTACGTGATTTTGACCCGAAAATACGCGTTAAAATGGAATTATCACTTAAATCATCATTCGAAAAATCTTCGATCGACAATCGGTTCATCGTCATAATGACCAAACGATGACCCAATGATACGAAATGATCGATATAATCACGTTTAAAGGCCGATGATGATAATTGAGTGGTCATTGATTGTGACGCAAATGTATTGCCATTGTTAATGTGACGCTCATTCTCCCACATTAATATTGGAACATTCGAATTGGCGTATGACTTATTAATTATCACATATGTAAGTAATAGAATATGAATAAATATATTTACTTTAAACATTTTAATTAACAAATAATTAACAAATAATATTTATGATTAAAACTCACAAAAATGGGCGTGAAAATCACTAACATTTAATCATAAACACGTGACTGTTGTATAAGTTTATCATTATGGTTTCTATGGTAACATGCGATTTCAAATGTACAGAAAGTTTATTAATTTCTTTTAAACTTCAGAAAAATGTATATTTTATAAGAAAAATGTTTAATCAAATGCCAAATCCGGTCCAAAAGAACAGTCCTTATATCGTTACTTTTGTTCATATGCGTATATTGTGCAGGATTTTCATAAATTACAACATATTTAATGCATAAGTTTTACATTTTATAAGTAATAAAATAGCATTACACCGATATTATTTCACACATAATGTTACATAAGACCATATTAATGTGTGTGTCGCACTCTATTATATTTAAATTTAATTAAAAATATGAAATCATTAGCATTGCAATTCATTTGTAATTTATAAATAATCATTATTTTGAAGAATTTGAAAAATAAATATGAACGTGTTTATCACGTGATAATTCGCGACGATTTAATCGGTGCAAATCGTGCAGAATGATGAGTGAAACGGACGCGTGTAAAATGGTAATGAAATGCATCACATGTAACGCATGTCATGTCATGTGATACGTTATTTTACATTTTTCATCATTTAAATAATGATTCATTAATAATAAATTAACTTATTTTTGTTTAAATACATTCACAGAGATTAATGAATTTTCTTAATCATGAGGAAAGTTTTATATTTTATATGTTTTTGTAATACAAATATTTATAATCGATCATAATCCTGGAAAAAAGGGTTATGTTGAGTTATCACGTTTTTCCGAATTTTATTGGAATCATCCCAAAGAATGTGATGTGAATATTGGGAGCGGTGCATTTCACACAATAGAAATATTTTTACCGTATAATTTCTAATGAATAAATACTAATTATTATATGATTAAATGCAACGAAATCATGTTCGGTCAGGTTAGGTCAGGTTAACGCTATACTGCCCGCCATTTTAAATTTGAAATGATCCTAGGCTGTGTCCACATAATTTTTATTTAAATTTAATTATGTTCCTAAAGTGACGGGCGGAAAATTAGAATAAATGATGTTTTTGATACGTTTGATTCGTTTGGGACCAGTCTCTGCGTCGTTGCGGTCATTTGTTTCTGCAAATTGCCTATTCCGTGAATTGATTTTTCTGTCAAATGTTATAGACCCGTGAATATTACACGTGTAAATGAAATAACTACACTCAAAGTTCACACCCGTTTTTCATAAACATACATAAATTAATACCCTTTTACATGTCTGTGATTAATTATTAGTTGAACAGTCCGTGAACTTTTTACATATGACAATGTATATGAAAGGAAAACAGCGAAAGATTAAACTAAACACACGATACTATTATCGTGAATTTATAGTAAACATCACGAAACTCGCGTTTTTCAGACAATTATTGTTAAAGTGTCACAAATATTAATAATATCTATTATTTTCACCGTTCTCGACGCGTCTCGTTTCGCCGAATGTTCGTTTCGGCGAATTCATTTCGCAAAATTTTGTTGAATCCCGTTTTGCCGAATGAATGTCAATTATTTAAGTTGCATTTAATTGTTTAGATAATTGATCAATCAGAAACATCGGAATTGCGATTACACAAGGAGTGGGTTTGGCACGGGTTAAACCCCCGCGCAGAACTATAAAAAACGGGATTCTCTCCGCAAGAAAATTGGTGAAAATGAAAATATTTCTTTAGAAAATGCGTAAAATAATCTCTCAGAAAATCATAAAAATTACTCTTAACCCTCTCCTTCCCTCTCCTCCTCCCCCCACGTATTCGGGTCTTGTGTAACACTATTCGTGATACTTCGTGAATGAATATTAAACGTAAACATTTATTGCTTTTATCGTATGATTCAGATTCTAATATTTAATTTTTAAGTCTCATTTTTGACGAAACAAAAAATATTTTCGGTAAAACGAAATGTAATGATTCTCTTGACAATAAAACAGTTATGAGAGAATTTTTGGAGGAAATCACCCCTTCGCCTAGAAAATTAGGAAAATGCACAAAAACCCTTTAAGGTTTAGCAAATATTTTATAACTTCCTTAAGTCAAACGCTGTCATGTAAAATGCAGAAAATTTGGAATGCATTCCCTCCCTCCTCTCGTTGAGGACTGTGGCCGACTCTGGTAAACAAATTCCTTAATTGTTTATATTTATTTTAGTCTCTTTCTTATTATATAATTGTTGATCCTCCAAAAACAACAAAAATAGTAATTTTCTAATTTCTCTGTCATTGGGTCGCCTCACAATGCATTTTCGCTCATACATTAGATGTTATTGTTTATTATTTATTAAACAATTATTGTATAATGTTTTACCGCACACATTAAAATAATAATGATAAATTAGAGGTGATCACTTAACCCTGAACTGTTCCATTTCCCAACAGTCCCAAACAGAGCCCGTCAAACGACAGTCCCTCCCCCGACTCCGGCCCCCGACTCCGGCCCCAGTTTTGGAACGATACAAATCTTTGCCGCTCCAATCAAACACCAGAATTGTGACCCTAAAGATACAGTTATTAGCATCGTACAGTGCAATTCAGAATCGGCACTGTTATATGTGTTCACTAAGAAAACGGGAATTTTATAAGCGTAAACAGTTATTACATAATTATTATACGGTTATATTACAGCGTATGTATTTTAGCGCAGACTAAAGTTTTAAAAGTTTTTTAAAGTTCCATTTTACATTTCAATACACTCCAATGATTCAATAGTTTCTCATTCAGAGAAAAACTATTTATTAATTGACACATTAAAGTGCTCTGATGTTGAAATATCAGAGTTTTATCAAAAGTTTTTTAAATATTTCATTCAAAGGTATAGGAATGTCATTATTATTTTTTATTTATCGTAATCATTAACATAGAAACGCACTCTTTTCTGTCGGAAAATGACAAAACTGTTAACGTTACGATTAATTTACTTATGGCATAATTATTATACTTTTTGTATTACAGAAATTTCACGATTCACAATCTGTGGTATTATTTTGCATATTTAAAACCCGACACTGTTTTTGGTTTCTTTTCGCATCTCTCGTTAATGTGCGGACATCATTGAGGATCAACAATTTCAGTGTCCGCATTTTTGTCAATTCACGTTTATTCATATTGACATTTACGAACATACATTTTTAT
The DNA here is from genome assembly GCA_000988845.1 of Hypochthonius rufulus. Classification (NCBI taxonomy): domain Eukaryota; kingdom Metazoa; phylum Arthropoda; class Arachnida; order Sarcoptiformes; family Hypochthoniidae; genus Hypochthonius; species Hypochthonius rufulus. The sequence continues at coordinate 14,123 of LBFL01023355.1, forward strand.
TGGGAAAATCTAATCATTCGGTTGTCAATCATTATATTGAGTGAACTGAAAGAATTAAACATTAGTGATGATACGATTTTTGTTCGTTTTGATTGCATTCATCAATGGTAAGTCAATAATTAATTTTATTTGTTATGTTAAGATAAGTTATATTAAATATATTTCATATCTATACTAAAATTAGTAAAACTGAATTACAATAGAATTTTTCTATACTTTTAATGATCTCAGTAATTATTATCATGGATAATAATTATTTAATTAATAATTAAGTGTGAGATATTTATAAATGACGTTCTCTGAGTTTTTCTCTTTAATATTTTTTGTTGTTTAATAATTTACATAACAATGATTATGTAATTTGCAAACCTTAGACATGAGCCTCATTAACCAAATGATTATTATAATTGTCATTAATGTTAATACTAAAATTCCCTTATAAATGTGCAAATATTATGCATATGATATTTTGAAATGATTTTTTTAAATTGCACATAATTGATTTAATTGAAAGGTCATTCAATTGCGAGTTAACATAATAGTTGTAATGTTAATTACATATATTCTCTATAACACACATTACATAATATTTCCTCATGTTCTTATTGAGCTGCATTTTAATCTCTGAGATGTCTCAATACTAAGCCCTAAGGGTGCAGAGTAAAATTCAAGTTCACGATCATAGTTCAGGGATAAGATAAAAGCTTTAAATTCCGTTTATCATTATTTTAGTGTGAAAAATTAGACTTTCAAAAAATTTGAATTTTCAATTCTCATATATTAATTTTGTGGAACTGAATTTTTAATGCCGTATTTTTAATTTATCGGTTTTGATGTTAACGTTCATCGGCCCTTAAAGTGGCATTTTAAGAGTCTAAATTTGGATTCATCATTTGAAACCATTTATTTTCATATGTTTTTCTATTTATTGATTTGCTATACAAATATTTTTAAATGCAAAAATCAAAAATATATATTTTTAAATTTTTCTATTAAAATATTTGCAAATGACTTTAGTGTTCTGAATTTGAACCTAAAATGTTACGATAAATCAATGCCCGAATCAATTAATCATTCCGTGGATTTCCATTGTTATTTGTGCCGTTATTCATGACATTGATATACATTGAAACGCTAATAATTTTTCAATGGATTAATCCTGTGATACGGAAGTTGTATTTAAAAAGGTGAGTGTCACCGCTCCCCTCACACATGAAAAGCATGGAATCCCGTGGAGGATATCGAAATGAATAGAATTGTCGTGAAAGGAGCACTCTCTGAGGTTATTTGTTATTGTTTTACCCCGTTTTTTACATGCATATTGTGTATTACACTCTTTTGATTGAGATTTTTTCGATGCATCAAATAATAGACGAAATTCAATTCTTTATTTTGGGCGTTGAAAAACATTGAATCGCATGATATTCGAATCCCTTTCGCTTTGAGTCACTGATTTTCAATCGAAAAGTTTTTTGTTATTTTCTTTATTTCTTTATTTTACTCTCAGCAATAGGATCATCAATCGAAACGTCTCAATTGTGTGCCCATTTTAATGGGAAATTACTTTAAACTTTCATTGCGGAAATAATTCAGAGAAAAATTATTTAATTTTTTATTTATTTTCATTTTTATACTTCAATTTTTGAGAGTAATAAATTTAAGGAAAACATTACGTGACGATGTTTATTATAATGTGAATTATGAGAATTTCTAAACTTTCCTCATAATTTTTCTATTCAATTCAATTTAAGTTTATAAATAAATTAGTAATTCAATTCATGTTTTGGGGAAATTTCAAATACGGAGCGATCATTTTCTTAATTCTCATTATTGTACCGATATTCTGTGGTCACAAATACACTATAGGAAATAATCAAAATAAATGCTACAATATAATAAGATACAAGAATATTATATTATTTGTTAATTTCCAGGAAAAGGGTTTCAACAGATATTCACCATTCAATTGTCACTTAAAAACTTAAAATATTAGATTTATAAATGCATTTAAATGTATTAAAGTGACATCATAGTTCTTTCATACATTATTTATTAAAACTTATTTTTTAAAACTCCTTTTTTTGTTTGGAAAAAACAATTTTAGGCGTACACATAAAGCATTATCTTAAACACAGTCATTTAATTATATTCTCACAAAAATTATTTAAAATGACATAATTTGGGCGTGAGTGTCACGATGTTCCAAAAAGAAATTAAAAATTATCATAAATTCCATAATAAATAAATAACTTATTAAATGCACGAATCTCTATCTTATCATTAGGGTCGTTATTACTATTGCCGTGACTTAAATAACATTTTGCATAAATTATGACTCCGAATTTTAGCATAGTGATAGTTTAGCAGTAGAGTCTGATGTATGTTAATGTGTAAAATGCTTTTTTAATTGTGAATTTTATATTATTTCTGCACGGATCCGAATCACAATTTTAATCAATTATTTAGGAATGAATTAATTTACAGTTAAATTGACTATCGATGTGATACTGACCCAAACAAATCAATTAAATCTGTAAAAACATTTTTTATCGTAAATTTCTTTTAATGTTTAATGAGTACATTTGAATAATAAATAAATAAAAATCTTCGCTTTTATTTCTTAAATTAAGACTGTTATAATTTTATTGCAAACGTCTTGAAAATGTAATAATAGGGTTAACATTAATAAAAGAAAATATAAATATTTGCATAATTATAGAGCTTAATGCACGTTATTGCAAAATCATATGCCATTATATGGTATATTATTACCACAATGTCATTATAATCTCTATGAGATGATAATTATAATAAAGATCAGTTAAATGACCTAAAGATGCATATAATACTAACAAATTGCTGCATACGTTTGCAAAATTATGTCATAATTTCACCGAACCTTTCATTTCATCCGCAGACATCATTATTAACATGATTATTTCTATTAATAATAATGAATATATTTTTATCTTAATGATACCCTCACTTTTGCTTACTTCAAAATTGACAAATGCAAAAAAATATGTATTAATAATAACCCATTTTATGGAACACGTCCAAAACACTTCATTTCTTTCCCTCTCTAATATCACAATTACAATGGTTCCTCATAAATAATTATAATTAAAGACGTCATATGTATTCCAAATGAGATACAATAATTATAATTATATTCGGCATTTCATAATATATGAGTTGAGAAAAAAGATAATAATGTAATTCTTAAAACCACAGCATCCATCACCGGGAAAAACACAATATAAACATCTTAAGATCCATCCTCAGTGATGATTGTTATGAACTCATATTCATCACATTCGTTTCTTTATTTAATCTTAAAATTTGGGTCACTGTGTTAGTGAGTGAAGAGACTCCTTAAAAAGTATAAAACCAGTAAAAATAGTGCCCCTCTTTTAAGCACATGCAATTCAGATTATCATTGAGATCATCTTTAGGATCATCATTTTTTGCACGTCAATATTATGCATTTTCTATTTCAGAGGTTCTAAATCAGGGCTAATGATAGATAATGATACATATGGCATAACGTACGGTTTTCGACTTATTTATTGATCGGACACTAATATTTTATAAGTTTATCATGAATCATGACGAACATATAATAATTATTATGATGATTTATAATTTAATAATTATATTAATTTCTGTATCTCTAAAGCATCATTAGCCCAATTACCGGGGACAGCACCTAAAGAAGTTTATTACGGAACTCCGATCGGACGATTGACTACGAATGTTCACGGTGTGAGCGGAGATGTTTATTCCGTCGATGAAAGTACCGTTTTCATTAAAAATTTTCATTATGATGGTCAAGGACCGGACGCGTATTTTTGGGGCGGAAATGCATTAAAACCCGACGAAAATGGGTTTATAATTCCTGATGAAAAAGGATCGTATGTACTGTAGAATATGATTGATATTTATATTACATTCTTATTGAGGATTAACTGCATTCACATAAATTTAGTTCCTCTTAATGCATATATACTTATATATACGTGTATATATATATATATATATACTTATGTGTGCGTGTATTATCGATTACAGAAATTTGTGTTTCAAATGTTTTTTATAATCACAATAATTGCTTTATAATTGATAACGGAGAAACATCTTTGTATTAATAGATCCGGCATTTTTCGGGAATCCGGAACAATCATAGACACTGTCTAAATGACGGTAAAACGTTAAATTAGCTTCGAATATACCAAAATAAGCCGAATGAAAATCACGTTTTTCTAAATTATATAATTTGTTTCGAATAAATGCCGAATCTCCGGAATAATTTTAGAAATTGATTAAAAAAGTTGAATAAACCCCATATTTAATGGTTTTAGTGAAAATGTCCATTTAAAGATATATTTGCAATAAACATTTTTATTCGTGAGAAGTTTTTTATGACTTATAAATACAAATACAAATGCTATTAATTTTTATTTCTTTTGTCATATCATTTTAAAAAGAAGTTTAATGTGACAAAAATATAAGTTTTTATTCCGGAATAAGTCTCGAAACATCTCATTTTAAAGTCCCGTTTCCCTCTCGAGTTTAAAAATTTAAAGTCCCGAAAAATCCCGGATCTGATAATAATGATGAATCATTCTAAATTTAAACACGCAATTTATGAATTTATATGTATTTAAGAGCTATACTTAAGTGCACGAATGTTAACACTTAAAATGCTATAATAGTTTGAGATACGAACACATATTGTAATATTGAGTTTGCGATGCTCTTCAAAAATGACACAATTTATTTCAAAGAATATACTTAAGTATGATATTGAGTCAAATGATAGATAAAAAAATAAGAAAGAAACGGTTTAAAGAATCTGAAAGAAGCATAAATGCAATTGAAAAGTTCAATAAATCGTGTCAAAGTTTAAGGAGTTTTAACTTTTATTGCAATTTCAACATTTTTCATAAAAACATATATGATTCAAGTATTTTCGCGCCAAATTTGGTCATTGAGACTTTCACGGTTAACTAAATTTAATTACTTGAATGTTATGATCTCTTTACGCACCGATGATATTAAAAACAATACTTTAAAAGCGTTTTACTTTTATGATTTTGAGAATATATAAAAGTATTAACTCAATCGTACGCCGTCATACGAAGTTTTTCAAGTATTGTGTTTATATCTTAAAAACTTATATATAATTTTAATATTCAGTGTATGAACATATACAATAAAATGTAACACTTTTAAAATATTCGCATTGAATTTTCAACATGTGTTTTGTAGCATATATACACTCAAACCTCATTTTTGTTGACACGTTGTGTCAGATAAATTGCGTAAAGGAAAAAGAATTATTAAAAAAATAAATACGGATCTTTTGGTTTTTGTGAAAAATGTCATTGAAATATGCAAAGAAAATTAAATTAAAGAGAAAATCGGAGTACGAAATGAAAGAGGTTTCAGTGTATTTATATAACATGAAAAATTTGCAAATATTTTTAAAAATGCTTAATTTTGTTGTAATATCAAAAGGATATGAAAATTATACGGAAAATTAATATTTAAAAAATTAAATAAAACTTTATTATTGTTTAGAACAAAACCACTATCAGCATATAATGGCAAAGATGTTGTCCTTCGTTTGCCCGAAGGTAAAACTCTACGGGATATTCGATACTTATCAGTGTGGTGTAGAAAATTTAAAGTGAATTTTGGCGATCTCCAAATTCCCCGAAATTTGCCGATTCCATCACCTGTGGAAATCCCCGCACTTTCGCAATTGGCACATGGGGTTAAATCGGGTCCAATCACAATTGTCGATGCTCAAACGTTTTTGGTTCCGAATTTCCATTACGATGGCGAAGGTCCGGCGGGGTATTGGTGGTCAACACGTGGACAGAGGCAGGGTCCTCATGGACTGAGACTTAAGGATGAAAATAATAGTCCCGCACCATTGAGACGATATTCTGGTGAAACGGTGGTGATTTCACTTCCCGATGATAAAACCATTTACGATTTCGATTTCTTCGGTGTATGGTGTGAGGAGTTTAATGTCGATTTCGGTAACGTGCGAATCCCGCAACACGTGCGTGTACCGCCATCACCTAAGATGCTTGGAATTAAACCTGAGGTAAGACTGCGACAACAGCCGCGACGCACTGTTCCTACACGTGCACATGGTTCAGGTATTTTCGGACAACGTTCTGGTATAACACGTGCTCCGCACGCTTCACGTGAGCGGGCTTTTCGCACACGGAACTGAGAGACTCATTCCAATAAATATGCACTGAAATATTTTTCTTTCTTTAATTTAATTATTATATATATTTTATCGTTACTTTTGAATACCTTTTATATTCTTAAACCTTTTATTTACTTTAATAATGAGCATTAATAAAAATTTCCGGTGACAGATATTACTTTCGGTTTTACATTCTTTTTTCAGTAATAATGTCATTAAATACCTTTTGAAATGGTAAAATTATAAGTAAAGTAATTAATCTTTGATCCACTTTTACATTCATTTCAGGCACACAATAAACACTAAATTAACACATTTTAAACACTATAATTAACAACACAAACGATTATTCAAATATTTATTAAAATTAAAATATTATGTATAAATTTCCATAATCTATTGTTATAAATGTTATGGTGGATTTAAAATTAATGACTCATTAATATACTCATTAATAATGAGCATAAAAAATATGTGAATTTTCGAGTTATGAAAATTTATTTGAATATGAAATATATTAATTGAGGATAAAATGAGATAAATATGATAATTAAATACAATTTCCGTATGAGAAACGAACCATTGATATATCTTTTTTATATAAAATTCACGAGTCTTTTACAAAATTTATTAAATTTACTTTAACAATAACTTTTAGGAATTGTGTTATTAATGACTTTTACAATATTTAAAAGTAATCATTAAGAATAACAAAGACAAAAGTTAAGATGTTTCATACATTAACATTGAGTCACAAAGTATGTCACGAGTGTCATTATTCATTGTGATTTACGTATTTCAGACAAAATTAAATTGCGAAGTCCTTTATGATGATTTGGGTTTTGAAATACGATGGGTCATGGACGGTGATGATATTGTCATGCAATTGGTGGGAAAAGTCGGTACGTATTCAAATTCATTTCTATTCAATGTTTATATTAATTAAAAAATTATAGATCCAAATGAATATATGGCTTTTGGTCTCAGTAAAGATGATTCGAAATCGGAAATGGTCAATTCGGACGCTGTAGTCACTTGGGTTATGCCAAACGGTGAAGGAAAAGCCGTCGACTATTTTCTTGGGAGTAAAGAACAGGTTAATTTGAATTTAATCTCAGAAATATTTTCTCAGCGATATATTTGAGTTTATTATGTATCCTCAGGCATTATATTTAAATTTTCTTCTAAAATGATTCACTAAATGCTCAATTCTCGATGAATCATAATTTCTGTCACACACTGTATTAAAAATATACTTTTATCGTAATATTTACGTGATTTAATTCACAGTGTGTCGGTACCCGCGGGTCATGTCCCGATGTT